>JBBMJZ010360112.1:0-17037 GCA_037833815.1 Zingiber zerumbet
GGTGAAAAGACTAAGTGGGTCGAGAGGATTCGACACTTGGCAGGGAAGCTCTATAGTTTTGGAGGACCGAAAATTGAGGGAAAGTCTTGAGTGACCGATCTAATGCTAAGCGGTAAAGTCCAAACATGTTTGGAAGATCATGTTTGGTAGGTAGGTTGAGGTAAGCAACTGGAGGACCAACAGTGAGGTCGTGTTCCGGAAGGGAACAAACCCTAGGTCGTTGATCCAATTGAAGAAACTGGGGAGGTTTCCAAGTTGAGATCAAGACAGTGTTACTGTCAATTACTACTCATGCATCTTACTATTACTGTACTAACTCTGTTTTGCAGGAGTTTTTGTTCTAACTTTGTGTTGCAAGAATCTAAGTTTATCGGTCAACCGAACACCAGGATCGGTCGACCGAACCAAGTTGATTCAGATCAGAGAGTAGTTGAAACAGAGTTGACTGATCGGTCGACTGAACACATGGATCGGTCGACCGAACCAAGTAGACGTGGTACAGATCAGATCGAGCTGAGACGAAGAAGGAAACCAGACTAATCGGTCGACCGAATGATCCTCGCATTAAAGACGCATTAATGAAGAATCTCGACGAATGGGGAAAGTGCACTGTTCGGTTGACTGAATAAGGTGATCGGTCAACCAAACTATTAAATGTCATCAGTGTCCGAAGATCGGATCTCAGCGAAAAAGGAAGGGAGCTGGTTCGGTCGACCGAACCTAAGGATCGGTCGACTGAACATTGATATTCTTATAAAAAGGAGCTCGAGGTCTGAGGCTAAAAATGATTTAAGACAATCTATTATTCTATTCATCCTGTGAAAAACTTCTGTTTGTCTACGCTTTAATTTGACAAGCAAGTTGCTCCATTCAGAAGAACTGACCGAGCTTCATCTTCTATATATTGTCGGTGTACCTTTTTAAAGCTTGTATTGTTTTAATTTCTAAAAGATAAAAGTTTGTTACTATCTTATATTCTCCATATTGTACGCACTACTTTTTTCCGGAGGTTTTTCAAAAAGAAGAGTTTTAGTGAATTGTTTAATGGTGCGATCAAGGATCACGTGTCTTGGAGTAAGAGTCGACCTAGGCTCTGAACAAAGTAACCAACTTATGTCATCTTTATTGCTTTCATTTCCACTGCTTATTCTGATTTGTTTTAGAATCAAAAGAAAAGTTTTTAACATGCAATATTCCCTTCTCTATCGCATTTTTTGATCCTTCAATTGGTATCAGAGCCTATGAGCTCTAAAAATACTTAATCATTTTTCAAAGTATTTTTTTTTTAAAAACTTTTCTTTTTCTTCTTAAAAAGATTATTTATCTTTTCGTTCTTAATCTTTTTATCCAGCACTACTAATCCCAAGACGAGAGTCTTGGAAATCTTTTTTTTCCTTTTCATTGATAGCAAAGATGACAAACTCCTACCAAGAAGGGTACAACACAGTCCGTCCTCCATTATTCAAAGGAGAGAACTTCAGCTACTGGAAGAACAGAATGGAATGTTACCTCAAGTCTGACATCGAACTCTGGTTCATCATACTCAAAGGATACACTCCCCTGATAATAGATGGAAAGCTCGTAGAACCAGAAGACTGGACTCCTCCGATGATCAAGAAGGCACAACTAAACTACAAAGCAATAAACACCATTCAATGCGGCCTAATGATAGAGGAACTGAATTGAGTCGGGCCCTATGAAAATGCAAAAGAGCTCTGGGATCATTTGGTAAAATTGCACGAAGGAACCGATGAATCTAATGTAAACGAAAGGGGTTTGTTATTAAATAATTTATTTAATATTAAAATACTTCTAGGAGAGACGGCCATGCAACTACATGCTTGATTGAAAGACATTCTCAATGGCCTACATCTAATTGGACACAACCTAGAGAACCGTGACACAATAAGGTATGCATTAAACGCCTTTCCAAGAAATATTTTGTGGGCATCGATAGTAGATGCATAAAAAGTTTTGAGGGATCTTTTCATTCTTAAATTAGATGAACTATTTTGTGAATTAGAATTATATGAACAGTCTAACTTGAGTCAACTCGAGAAAGGAATTGCTTTGTATACAGGATCAAACTAAGAAACACTACAAGAAAATCCTGATTAAACAACACTCAAACGACAACGGTTTTACCAAATCATTATTTTTTTGCCTTTTAACAATGATTTTGTAAAATATGGAAACAAAAACTAATTAAATAATAAGGTTAAATAGAGGAATAACCTTAACGATTTTTTTTAGAATTTTTAGAAATTTTCTAGAAATTTTCCGGAGACTGTATGGTGTAGGTTACGGGGATAAAAATTGGACCACGGGAAAGCCTGTTTAAGCTACCCCACTTGAATGAGGAAAAGTTTTATTTTTCTTTTCCTTTTTCCTTTTCTTTTTCCCTTTTTCTTTTCTTCTTCCATCGCCGAACCCATGCCCGACTCCTCTTCTCTTCTCCTCTTTGTTTTCCCGATCTCCTCTTCTTCCCCTTCCTCTCCGATCGACGCCGGCCAAGCTTCTGCTTCCCCATCTCTTCCTCTCTTCCGACCGAGTGGTGTTGGCCTTTTTGTATGTCACGAGGCGCTCTAAATTAATAAAGATTGGAAACTCACTAAAATTAAGACACGTGTCGTAGTAAGGAGTCCAAAGTCGTATTTTTCCAAGGGTAACTAGTAAATGAATGCATATCCTAGAATTGATTCAAGTTTCACTCTCTCGTAAACAAGGTCAATTAAGCACTTCCTTTTGATTAACATTACGAACTGAATTTTTATACAATCAAAAATAAATCAAAGAAGATTCATAACTGATTTTAACATGGTTCAACTCCACGGCATCAAGCTTACACAACTAATTTAATATCATTGATTCAAATTCTTCAACTAAGCTAATTTACCAATCTCATACATGATCAACAACCTTTCACTGCGGTAAACAATCAGTAACTCACATTAACATCCAACATTAAATCATCATAATAGTAACAATAAATCCAAGCTATAGAACAACTGTTTTCCTAGGCTTTTGAATTGAAACTAAGCTTAACTTGTAGAAACGAAAACATGGAATGAAAACTAGAAATAAATTGCAAACTAAGTAGTAACTGAACAAGATTCGGATTGCCAAAAACTCAGCAAATCTAGAATGCAAGCAAGAAACTCAGTAATGAAATAGAGAATTTGAATTACGAAATCTAAAGAAATCAAGGTTGCAAGCAAGAAAACAGAAATGGAATTACAAGCTAAGTTAATCAGATTTTTAGATCTGAGCAGAGTGATGACAATTCTAAGTAAAATGCTAGTAAGGTAAACAAGAAAACATTCCTCATCCACAGATCCTTGCCGCAAGCCTTCTCCTCCCTGATGTCACTACAGAATTGCCTTTGAGAACGCCCTATGGATAATTGGCTTTGAATCTTGAGCTATCAACTAATCTAGCAGACTCTTCACAGTCTCTGGGAACACCCTCGAACTCACAATCGGTTGGAGTTTACAACGCACGAAGAAACACCGCTGAGTTCTGGAATTTGCGGACACCAATTGATTGATCAGATCAATGTCGGAGTCGCTGATGGGATGGAGAAACGGGAGTGTGATTGGAGCTTCTGGGAACGCCCTCGAGCTTCGATGATGATGGAAATCACGGATCGGAGAACGCCCCTAAATCCGGATTGCGAAATGGACAGAAACTCAACTTCGCGGACTGGGGAACGCCCTCTGCCACTTCTGTGACCTCGGACGATGATCGTCGTCAGCTTATAGATCGCCACCGGTGAAGAATGCTAGCTCACTGATATGATTAGAGGAACGGGAACTGCGGTCGTCGCACGAAGAAGAAGAAGGAACAGTAGGAAATCATGAGGAACCGAGCTCGAGTGTACACTCTTCTCGCGGTATTTAAATCATCCTCACATCTGATCGGATGGTCCAGATTGATTTGGGCTGGATCAACGGTTGGATAGTCTCAGATCTGGATCAAAATCTCTGGATCTTCATCAACAGATGAGATCTGCTCCTCATTAGGTTGGATGAGACGGATCTTCAATGGATGGCTCAGATCTGCTTAATCTTCAATGGACGGTCCAAAACACTCCAAGGCTTGATCGCTTCATTTAGCCTTAGATTTAAGCCCAAGTGTAGTCTGATCTGATCGAGTCCAAAACCCTTTTGATGCCTATAAAATAATAAACAAATATTAACATCAAATACCATGAAAATAGGCTAATTTATAATTAGGTCCAAAATTATATGTAATTATGAAATATGATGTAAATGTGAGATTAAGTCATGAATAGACCAATAAAAATATGCATTATGATTCAAAATAATATAGCAAAATCATGGTTATCAAATCCCCCACATTTAATCTTGGACGTCCCGTTCAATTCAAGAAAATTAAAAATTATCTCCACACAAATTCCCTAGCAATACCTAGAAGATAGTAAAAGGTAATTAACTAAGGTCATCTTAAAGATCACAACAATCATGAATACAATCCAAACAATAATCAATAGGTATGGTGGTTTCAATCCAATTGAAAAATTAGGGAAGTTGCAATGTCACAAAGGATTTACCTATTCTAGCTCTCACACTCAAAACATGTATTAGTGGAGCTCACTTAATGTCACTCACAACATTTCACTACCATAAGCTTGCTTATTTTCTAATTCTCCACCACTATAAACATAGAATAATAAAATAATGAAGGTATTATTTGAAATATAAGGGAAACATGAATCAAGCAAATGATAGGATAAGAAAAGAGATGAAGAAGATAAAGCAAGTTATTGGTGGGAGCCATGGACATAATGAAATGTTACATAGATGAGCACAAGTAAACAATGCCACAAAAAGATATCTCATCCAACTTTCACGCTAGCTCTAAACTCAATAAAAAGTTGAACAATCCCTATTATAGCTTTTCAATAAAAATACACTCATGATATACAATGAAATCTAAAGTTTGCTACAATAAAGATTGTCACTAACAAAAAGTTCTACCACCTTTTAGCAATACAATAAAAATGTGAACAACTCCAACTCTAGCATTTCACACTAAAAGTCTGCACATGATATACGATAATACCTCAATATCGCTAGAGTAAAAATTGTCACTCACAAAAATTCTACCACAAATGAATAAAAATGACGCAACATGTCAAAATACTTCCTTTTCTTCTTCTTTTTTATTTTTTTTTCCTTTTTTCATTTCTGATTTTTTTTCACTTTTTCTCTTTTCTGTTTTGAATTTTTTTTCCAAACATGTTATGCATCACTATACAATATCATCAATAGGCAATAGCTCAAATAAAAAGATAACTAGCATGACTCACCTATGGTGATCAAGCATGATTCACCTATGCTTCTCCTAAATTACACTAAACTATTCCTCTCCCCCACACTTAAACTTTTGTCCGTCCTGAGCAAAATACTTATCATGCAACATCTAAAAATATCTACATCCCAAGAGAGTAAAAGAGTGAAATAAATGAAAATAAATGGAAGAGAGAAAAGAATAATATGATGGATGATATGAAATTTATTTAAGAACATGTGATAACAAAAGGAATGAATAAAAGAAAGTGAGATAATCTTCATAAAAATAATGCAATCCTATGATAATGTAGTCTCGAAAGAATTAAGCAAGTTCTAGAGTAACATTAACCATAAGTGCATCACACTTAAATGGGAAAAATAGGCTTAGAAAATCCTCACTAGGTATATAAAAATTATCACCTCAATCTACCAACATAGAATCCATCATCAAGTTGTAATCACATGCAATCCAAGAATCCAATCATAACAATAAATCATTAAATTCGACAATCAAATATAACTAGCTTCCACAATTTCTAAGATGATAAAAAGAATGCATAGGAAATTTATTATGAAAACTAACAGGACAAACTAAAAATAAACTAACAGCCAGAAGTAAGCCAAGCAAATCAAACAAAGAAATATATACAAGCAGAAAGAAAAAGAAAGAGTGAGATGGAACATACTCCCTTAAAATTCTGGAGGTCGAAATCAATTCAGTTCTATAAGTCATGCTGGAAGTGGGATGAATGTATGTGAAGTGAAGACTGCTCCCTCCACCTTCGTCTCCTCAAAAAAAATTTTCGGTGGTCGAAGACGGTTCAGATGGAGTGCCCACTCCAAAAGCTTCATTATTGCATAAAGTGTTAGAGTTTTCTTCAAGTGGTAGGATGCATCCTTGCGTGATTGACTGCAAATGAAATGTTTGAAGCAATCCTGTGCACTAAAAAGAAAAGAATGCATTTCCTGCACGCATGCTGTGTGAGATGGGCTATAAACAGTATCAAAATCAACAGAGCATGAATCAAGAGATATATCACATCTACTATAATCAGACCTAATTACCTTCATGGAATTTTCTAAGAATTCAGCAAAATTATTGATCTTACCATCCTCAAAGTTACCTTGAGGCTCTAGAACAGTGAATGTGGCATTCTCTTGGACAGGTAAAGGCTCTGGTTCTGGCAGTCGTACAGTCAACGGAAGTGATTCTTGAGTCTCCCCTACACTTCCATCATCACTAAGTACAAATGCAGGCTCAACTGGCTCAGCTGGAGGTGGAATAGTCAAAGGAAGTGATTCTTGGGTCTCCCCTACACTTCCATCATCAAAAACAATACCTGCAACATCAAGACTATCTGGAACAACAACATCATCAACAAAAATATTATCAGAATTAACAACAACATCATAATGTAAAAAACTAGAAGAGTCATATAGAGTAGCATAATCAAAGTCAGAGATATCACAAACTCTACGATTCATCTCCTCAGAAATTGATGCAGTAGGTTGATCTGCTTGCAACTGTAACTGTGTTGATGATTGTGTTCTTTCCTGGAATTGTGTTTCTCGATGTTTCCAAATTGTTGTAACTGCTCCCTAAAATGTTGCTCAGGCTGATGGTGCTGAATGTAAGGCTGATAACGCTGGGACCACTTAGAATTCCCTTATTGTGTATTTCCATACTCGAATCCTACAATTGAATTATACATATCCTTCTGATGGATCTGATAAGACTGAGGATTAGGTTGAAAATATTGGATCCTGGTAGGGAGTACACTGACAAAGGAATGAACATCCTCAGTAATCGTCGGTCTAGTCCCATATTGCTAATAATTTGCAACCATAATCTCGATAAGTTCTCTGGCTTGAGCAGATGTCTTGTTAACTAGAGTTCCTCCACTAGCTGCATCAACCATACTCTTGTCCATGAGAAGCAATCCCTCATAGAAGTATACAATTAGAAGTTGATCGCTTATCTGGTGCTGGGGCAACTAGTAACAAGTCTTTTAAATCTCTCCCAATAACCTTGAAACGGTTCTCCTGTAAATTGTTGGATTCCACAAATACTCCTCCGCATAGCTGCAATCCTAAAAGTAGGAAAGAACCTTGCCAGAAATAATTTCTTCATCTCAAACTGGTTGGTGATAGAATCATGTGGAAGGCAGTACAACCAATTCTTTGCTGAATCCGTCGGTGAGAATGGAAATGCTCTAAGTTTGATATCTTCATTTGACACGCCATGTGGATTTTATGAAGAGCACACCATATCCAATTCTTGCATATGTCTATTGGGATCTTCACCAGAAAGTCCATGAAACTTCGGTATTAGATGAATTATTTTCCATAACTCAAAGTCGGTCTCCAAATCAGAATATCTGATGCAAAAGGAATCATTTGACAAGTCTGGTGCCCAAAGTTCTCTGAGAGTCTTTTCTTATATTTTCATTTCTATAATCCAAATATCAACAATGACAATTAATAATCATTATTTTTATTTCCCACTCTTATTCTCCTAAACTAACGCCCCTCATATCCATTCTAATCTATTTGTCATTTTGGGATTTACTTTGGGGGTCGTTACAAACATCCGTAATTAATATTTGGATAAAAAATTAATATATCAAAAATTTTATTCGCTCGTGCAAACCAATCATGGCCGTTGGCCAAGCTGGCGCTTCCAAATCCCATCCCAACCGTTCAATAGGAATAAGGAACCAAAGCGAAAACCGGGACCACCCACCGTGTGAGCTCAGGATTCGGGAATCCGATTCGTTGGAGCGGTTTTGTATTTGGCAAGGAATAAAGGGTAAAGCAGGCAGGAATTCGCCGCCGCTTCTCCCCTCCATTTTGTTCCAGGGATATCGTCGTTTCTCTTCCTCATCTTCTCCATCGATTCCGCGACGAAGAGCTATCATCGTCGTTGCTACCACAGATTGCTTCCTTGGCGTCAATTTGGTGGGTGTAGGTGTTCGTAGGTTGGGCGATCTTTGGGTCGATGCTAGATCTGGACGCAGACGCTGGATAGATGCCACTCTGCAGATCCTTCTTCACTTGGATCGGCCAGCTTCTCGCCTGCATGGGGTACATACGTACACCGACCTGTGAACATACTTCTTTCGCTCTCTGTCTTTCTCTTTGTTATCGATATCTTTGTTTTCTCAGCGTCCATTAGCTAAATTGTCAATTATTACGGTGTCATGACTTGTAGAGGAGGATTAGTTCTGGAATCGAGAGGGGAGGGGTAAATCTATTGAAAGTTCCAGGCTTATATTTCTTTTCCCACAACCTAATCTCGCCACTTTGATTTCTCCAATTATAATGTTACTCCTCTTTGATGTTATTGGAGCCCCAAGCGATGCTTTCCCTCTCCCCTCTCTTCGGATTGTGTTTCATCTCCTCTTTGTAATCGGCAAACAAAATTGAAGGAATCAAGATAAGTGAATTTTCTTATCTTAGTTTTGATGACTTTGGCCTAAACAGGACTTGTCTCTAAGGGTACCTTCAAAACTATATGTGACATTTACTTGTGCCTATAGAGTATGGGCATATCTCCAATGCAAGGTTTATAAGAGGTCTATACAATTTAAAAACCTCAATAAAAAAGATTGAACCATTGTAGATGTGAGGTTTGAGGTTTATAGTTCAAGAGCAGTATTGAATACTCAAATTTGCTTTTTTCTCTTGAAGATTGAGCTTGTAATTAATGATAAAGTAGTGTTACATTGTGATTTATGATTTGTAATGTAGGGAGATATATGATTTGTAATGTAGGGCCCATAAAAAAGTTGTAAAGAGGTTTCTTTATTGTAGATAGATTAATAGGTTTTTTTCATTTTTGATGTGGCATTGATGTGGCACATTGGGGGTTACAAAAACCTCATTCATAGATTTAACCATTGGAAATCCCCTCAGTCAATGATCAGAATGATAGGATTAGTTTGACCTGACCCATACGGACTGACACTTGAAACCATGCATATGTGAGAGTGCTAAATGAAAGAATAAAAATTCTCGAGATTACTAGTCTGACTTGGGGTTCTATTCATGTTGATGTTATTTATTTTGATTTAAAATTCCCTTTAAACTTCAGTTCAGAGTCTGTGGATTTATTTTTATTATATTATGACTTGTTTGAATTCCATGGGCCTATTATGGTATATTATACTAATTGTCAGCTCGGTTAAACCTGCTTTGTAACAGAGCAGAGGTTGTTTTGGATGTTGTACTAAGCCCACACCAATTATTGCTGTGGATGAGCCATCAAAAAGTTTGAAAATCCAAGGTCAGACAGTTAGAAAACCTAACTTTTCTGAAGATTTTTGGAGTACGAGCACTTATGAGATGGAAAATAGCGGAGTTCAATCACAGAGGAGTGTTTCTTCAATCAGCACATCAGCGCAACCCTTTGACCACCATGGTGGAGCAGGAAGCACGAGCAACCCTTCAGAATTTGTGAATCATGGCAAGTTTGACTGATCTACCTTGGCCTTTTGTGCTTATTAAACTCCTATGCTTGTGACTGAAATGCATTCTCTATTTTAAAATCTTCTGCAATTTAATTGTGTTTGATGATTGTGAAATCCTCAGTAACAATATTATTCTGGTTCCCAAATGTTTGTTATGGGATAAAGAATGTTGTTAGTCCAATAGAAAAATCAATTTGATTTCTCTTCTACTATTGACAAATTTCTTTTGATGCCTGTAGTTTTTAAGACACTGACCTGAGTTAATGATTTTGGTCTTACACCATTTTGTTTTAGGAGTAAAGAAACATGTGTTTAGTTAGCTACAACCGAGTATGAAATTTAACTATAAAATTGAACTTGAATAGGATGGTAAATACACATAGTTTCACTTTTTTCAGTGATTACAAACTACAATACAGAATCTAACGTGCATCAGACAATTTCCTGGATGGACACTGATATATTTTTTTTGTTCCCTGTTTTTGTCCAACACTTGGATTGTTCACTCAGGTCTTCTTCTATGGGCTCAGACCAGACAACATTGGAGTGGAAATAAAAAGTCAGAGATGCAGCCACAGCAACTCCGAGAACCAAGATTAAGGTAAGTCCATCTGCATGCTGAAAAAACAAACTTACTGTTTACATTAGGTGCCACTACATGTAAATTTTAGCTATCCGTTGACCCATAGATGAGTTTATTATTTTAAGGCACAACTTATTTTATATACACTCAGCAGTTAGCCTTTGTTTTGATACTAGGAATTAATTGACTACTGAGTGAATCTCATTTCGGTAAAGGTTAAATTGACACTATGCAGGCTTGCTAACTCTGCTGAATTATTTTTGGAAAGATAGGGGCTGCAATTCTGTTGAAATCATCTGTGCATTTCCAAATTGTCTAGTTAATCTGTTAGATATGATCTATGACAAACAAAACACTTTTTATACTTATTAGTAATTGGATCTGAATTTGCCTTTCATGGTGATTAAGAATTTCTCATGTGGGCATTATTGAGAAATGATTTTTTTAAACTTTTATCAAATAGTTTAAATTTTAGAGATTGCTACTTGGAAGGAAAGAAGAAAAAATTATACAAAAGTTTTGTTCTTGAGGATACAAAAAATTTATTATTCCTTTTATGCCTATTTCCTTTCTTCTCATTTCTTTCCAAGTAAGATGATGGTCAAAGCAATATTGGGAAAGGGATGATAAATAAAAGTTGATCTCTAGAAGTTAGTTGCTAATCTATCTTGTGTGCTAGATTGCTGTTCTACTGAATATATCTCATATCTGAATTATTCTGCCTATAAACAAATTTGGTGATGTGAGAAAACCATGTCTCTTTTTAGGACTAAGAAATGCGCCATTTTTTATTGTCTGGCTATCAGCAGCTTAAATTGAAACTACGTAAAGCAAGTGTGGCTAGTCCCTATCTTTTTCTACTAGGATGATAAATACAATTTTGTCATTATACTTGGATCTAGCAACTTGAGAACATAAAGGTATTTAGGAAGGGAAGAAGAAGCAGGCTCTCCTAGACATCAGGTTGCTGACCTTTGTTAGTTGTATTAGGATTGGACTTAGCATCAAATTTACACATTATCAGTAAAAAAAAATAAAAAATTACTGATTTCCAACAGCTCACTGATCTTTGGAACAAATAAAGTGAATTTAGGTTATTGTGTTCAATAACCTCTATCTGACATTTGAAAGAGCAAAAGAAGCAGAATAGAAATGGTAAAAAGACAACAGGGTAGTAAAGGACATGATAAACAAAGAGTTAGCACTCTATCAGCCTCCCTGATATCATATTGTATAATTTATTTGAATTACTGGCGGATTTCTCTAGTTGCATTTTGCCATATCAGGTTTGAGTTGAGTTCAGATGGAATGATGGATCCAGCATTTATGAATGTACATAACATCAGTGAGCACATGAAGCTTTTTCTTAAATTATGAGTTTGCTTTCGAGATGTTTTGATGACTAGCAAAACTAATATAAAACATAAAACTACAAGACAAAACTATAAATCCAAATAGATTTTTAGTTGCATTTTGCATCACTAACTTTATTAACTTATGAGTTTAAATAACAGAACAAAATTTATATCATTTGATGAATCTAGTTGTATAATTTTTTACAATTATAAATTTATAAATGCTTCCTATGCACTTTCTTATTTCTTTTAGTTATTTGAAGTTTATATTATTTTTTAAAAAATTCAATTGGTTTTCTTAGCTCAGCGTCAATTTTTGTCAGTCCTACGCATTCCTGATTTGCACTATGGGGTTGCAACTTCACGTATGTTTGGATGTTCTTGATGACATGCCTTGCCTGAGCTTGGCTTATTGAGGGGCAAGCTTTGCTTGCCACATATGGTCTAAAAAAGTAAGAGTGAAGCACAATCAACTATCACATACCACAGGAGAAACACAACTCAAAATGCAATTGTCACACCAATCAACTGCACCTGGAGGCCAAAAACATTAGAAAGTGAGCATAAATCACAAAATGGGTAATCTAGAAAGATGTGTATGAATTTTTATCTTGTATTTAGAGTTCAAGAGAATAATAATAATTAATTAAAGCATCAACATATTATTTAAGCATACAATTACATTAAGAATCGCTACTCTTTAGCATACTTGCAATATTTCCCCTTGTTTGTAATCACTTTAATTTGGTTTTGCATGAATTCATTCGTTTTCACATTATATTAAGAAAAATTGATCTACCAAGGGAATCACTAGAGCCAAGTCCATAGACTATGAGTGATATCATTTGACATGTTTCGATGATAGATAGTGATATAGCATAACATTCAATAGTGACCAACGTATGCACCCATGTAACCTGTAGGCTGTCAGTTGCTCATATGGCTAGGCTTGAAGGCTTCACTTTTTAATATTTGGTTCACCAATTTAAAGTCACACATTCTTTTATGGTTTCATAATAAATGATGTTCCACTTTTGAGACTACTACTTGTATAACTAATTCACTTTTAAGTGCAGTTAGTGACTAACCTAGGTCACCATTTAATACAAATTACACTATTTAGATAATGTTTTACAAGATGTTCATGATCTAGTTAAACAACAAATAAAGAAACATGTACTATCAAAGTAAAACAATACTGAACATGAAAGGAGCGGTAATTAAAAGACGTATCAACAAACAACTAATCCCACATGATAGCCCACATGATAAGCATGAAAGGCAAGCCATTTACCATCCCCATTAGTTAAACCCCCCACATTTTATTACAATGAGATCCCATTCCACTAATTAAACACCATTCTTAATCTTTTTTATAACAATCACAAGAGCAATTAAGGCAAATAATTCTTTAATTAGATTATATATATAGTCTAAGCAAGACTATATATATTCATGCACAAAAGTTATTATAAGAGGTCAAGCAAAGAAGTTTGCTCACCTCATAAGAAGCTCCTGATTCATACATCAACTGTTGCCTACAACACTCCTTGATCCTTTGAAGGTGAGCCTACAATTACACGACCATAATTTAGACTGGAAAATATAATCTATTAATCATTATAAACATAATCAACCCCTTAGTCAATATGAAACCAACCTCATCTCTAAACTTAAATTACATCAATACCAAAGTCCACTCCAACCTTAACCTTTAAAAACAAAATAATGCTACTTAGCACAAGGTTAAAAGTAATACTCACCAGACCATCAGGTAGTTCACAACCTCTATAAGGTGTAAATGAGCCCTGACAAAAAAAAGGAAACTATCATTCAACTGTGAAGGCCCAAAACAAAAGTGACACCAACAGAACAATCTACTTACCAACAGATCCACCTAAACTATTAATCCAAAAAGATGATTCCAGCCAATCATCAAACTCAGATCTGGAAACAAGGGTATTGCTGTGATTTTGCCGGAGAAGACTTCAAATAAATCTAGAGAAAACAAAGGTTTAAGCATAACTATTACTGGAGTAGAGTTGGTAGGCAGCCGAGAAAAGATATTGGATGAAGTATTCTGACTCACAATAAGCTTAGGAAAACTCTGTTATGAAGAAACCAACAGTATGAAAACTAAGAGAATAAATCACTTCCCTTGAACAAAACAAGGATAGAAATCAGATCGGAAGCAACTTACCTACTGCGATTGGTCACAACTATCAGTCAAAAAAGAAGGCAAGGGTTCCTTTGCCAGAGGAGAGATTGGAAGTTGCTAAACTGGTTGGGATGTTGATGCAAAATGTACCTTGCCTCCCGACTTGAGGAGATGGAGTCAGTTTCAAGAGATAGAGAGTGCGAAAGAAAAAGAGAGGGATTGAGAGAGAAAGAAACTCTCAAAGGGATTCACCAATATTGGAAGAGGGTGGATGTTGCCGCTCACTAGAGTAGTGACCATGCGAGCTATCACAATTGCAGTCGAGAAGTGGGCCTGTTGAGAGGGAGGAAGAGAGAAAGAGATCAGAAATGGAATAAATCCAGAGAGAAAAGGGGGGAGTTTAAATATCACGTTAACATTAACAAGACTAAACTTAACCAAACCAAACATTCAACCATAACTTTCAATTTGAGTCCATATCGAGTGTGGTTTCAACCCAATTAAATCTATTCTTGAAGCCCACACAATCGAACTAATACCAAAGTTGGACTCCATTTAAACTCTAAATAAATTTATATTGTTTCCTGTAATTAAAATTTAGGGTTATTACACTTGATGATATACCACAATTTAGTCATTCCTCAACTTAGTACATCCCCTTGCCTAACATGATCTGAACCTTTATATTGTGTATGAGAGTAAAATTAAGCAGAATAGATCCTATTTTAAAATATTTTGCAAGCCTGCAAATGCTTTGCCTTACCCCATCCAATTGGTCACTATATTGATTGAAGATCTTACAACCTGCTTGAAATCATGGTCAAGGTCGTATTTAGTTCTTTGATTATGGATTGGCATCATTTATCACCTCTATATAACCCAAAAACATCAAGATACATGATCCTTTCTTTTCTCTCAATTTCTTATGTTCAAATGTATTGAAGATATCCATGTCTTTGTTAATTGTTTTGGAGAAAAGCTACTGTAAAAGCCACTATTGTAAAAATATTAGAGAACAGCTAAACAATTAATCAATTAAAAAATGAGGCTGGTATTTATTACAGTTGATATTGATTACTTTCTGGAAACCATGTGATGTAGCATTGAGACTATTAGAAACTCACAAGTAATTAAAATTTTGTTAAATTAGAAGATATTTACATGAGGACTGAGGATCCTTCATATAGGGGAAGATAGTTTATTAGGTTTATTATGACTGGTAGAAGCAAATAATTGGTCTTACGACACGTTTTTTTAAAACAAATTTTAAACCACAAAACATAAAAAAATATTGTATTTGATTAAGGAGACTTGGAAAATCTTGAACAGACCTTCCACTGTTGAGTACAGGTCAATGTTCTAAAAATTAGTCTAGGCGGCTGCCTAAGTGTTAGGCACCAGCCAACCGCACAAAAAAAACATGCTAGTCGGCTAGCCTAGGCGGCCTTGGCACCTAGATAGGATTAGATGACCCTAGGCGCCTACTAATTGGTTGAATCGTCTAGGCACCACATAAATAGTGTAGGGTTTTCATGTTTTTTTTTAGTTTAAAGCCCAATTAAAAAAAAAATTGAAATGTAACCCTTTTTTTTTTGTTGGGCTTAAGTTTTATAAGTCCGAAACTTTGACCTAACAAAAAAATTGATTTGTTAGCTTGTCCTAGCGGTTAGCACCAAACTTCATCTTCATCGAGTAACCAGAGCTGGAGAAATAAGAGCGAATAAAGAAACCCACATTTTATGATATTTTATTAGTTATGTAATTTTGAACTTATTTTAAATTTGATGTCATTGTATTGAAGTTATTGAATGTGATTTATTATGTAATTTATATTGATACTGTGGAATCCGCCTAGTGGCTCCTAATCCCCACCTAGGCAACCTAGGCGCTAGTCTAGCACCCGACTAGTGCCAAGCGAATTTTAGAACCTTGGTATCGGTGTACAAGGTTGGTCAAGGAGTGCCTTTGGGGAAGTTGAGTATGCCACTTTTTGGATAGCCTAGTGCACAAAGCTCCTGCTAATACAGAGTCCCGGGGAAGGATCAGGCTATATTGGGTCAATTGTACATAACATTACCTTACATTTTACAAGAGGCTATGTTTGTGACTCGAACCTATGACCTTAAGGTCATATAGTAACAACTTTACTGTTGAAGCTCAGCTTCTAAAATCTGAGCATTTATATTTGTAGTCTTTTTTCCAATAAATTAGGTACCTCTTAAAGCTTCCATTTGGATCTATTATTGTCTGTCTATCAACTATGTGTCCAATCGTAGGTGTTGATTGTGTTGTAGAGGAGAGCGGTGGCACTAAAGCTAAAGGAGCACAGACAAAGCAACAAACAAGTAGGGTTTAGTATCCCTGAATATGACAATAAGTATTTTGGGCTAATGTCTGATTCAACCAGAGAATCAATAACATAAGCATTAGCAATAATTGTTCTAACAATGAAAAAAGAACAACGGAGTGATACATATGGAATTTTTGGTAAGTGTTGAGTGTGAACAAGGAGATGACACAGTCTGGCTACATTGTTATGAGGTACATCGAGTTATATTTTAGAAGTTTTCAGTAATGCAATTTTCCTTCTAACTTAACATGAGTCTCTCTATATGCTATGGAAAACACTTAGCAATTCATTAGGTCGGAAGATGCAAGTAGGTAAATCATATCTTTAGTCCCATAAACATTTGAAAGGACATCTTCTCATGGTGCAGCTTTTATAATTATAAGAAAATTGAGCAATTAGCAAAATAAAATTTCAGTTCCGTGGTTTTCACCCACTAGATGTCTAAGCAATTGGCCAACTCAGTTTAACGTTGGTGGTTAAATTGCCAATGAAAACTCAAGTTGGTTTCATTTATGGCTTCGGCTTGGTTTAATTGAATTATGTTTGGTCTGGTTGACTTGATATTTTTCATTGTGTTGAAATGAGTGTTCTTCATAACACGTTTTTAGGAAGTTAAAAAGCTAGGACCTAAAAAGCATGATTTGAGCAATGCTTATGGGAAGAATGTCACTATATGTTTTTAGTGTAGGAACTTATTTTTGTAAGATCGAAAAGCTTTTTGATATCTCCATAATAACATGATATTGTCCACTTTGGGCCTAGACCCTCATGGTTTTGCTCTTGGGTTCTCCCCAAAAGGTCTCATTG
>JBBMJZ010360218.1:0-17032 GCA_037833815.1 Zingiber zerumbet
CTACTATTTTCAACTTTGATATCATCTTATCCCATGTCGTATTAGAGTCACCATATATTTCACCTAATACTTGTACTCCTACCTTCTCCTTAAATATATTTTGTTTTCCATCCTTTAACTTCCACCACTTAATTCTAGGAGTTGTATATATTTTCTTTCTATTAATATTATTCTTAAAACATAAATCCAACACTACTAACCTATGTTGGTAGTTAAGCTTTCTCCAGGGATAACCTTGCAATCTTTACAAATCTTTCTATCTTTTTTTCTAACTATAAGAAAGTTAATTTGCGATTTATTATTCCCACTTTTGAACGTGACTAAGTATTCTTCTCTTTTCTTAAAAAGTGTATTAGCTAATATAAGGTCATACGCTATCGAAAAATCTAATATACATTTTTCATCTTCATTTCTCGTTCCAAATCATAACTCTACCCTCTCATATTCCTCATTTTTCACTCCGACATGCCCAAATAAATAAATGATGTAAAGGTAAAGGTTTTGCACCAACAACCTTTATCCATTAGCTAAGCTGTTAGGATTTTTTAGTTCATTCCAGTTAATGTTATTTGCAGAAGGATTTACTAAAAGCTATATCAGTTTTGGTTAAGTAAATCACCAACAGAAAATGAAGTGCTCATAACATAGGAACCCTTCTTTAGGATTTTCAAGGCTTCAGACAGAGTTTCCATCATATTTCAGCCTTTCTAGCAAGATCTTGATGGCACAAACATTTTAGAAGTCAGAACCTTCTGTAACATCAAAACTTTTACAATATTAAACACTTCTTCCAAAAAGCAATTCATGGGGACCGCTAGTCAATCTGCCTAGGAGGTATAATCGTGTTAAATAGAGAAAAAAAGTTCATTTAAATAAAACAATAAAACCGTAACTACCTAACTGGTAACCCCGGCTTCTACTTTGCACAATAACTCCTTCCCCGAACGCCATCTTCGCACAATCTTTTTGCCAGGCACCATTGACTAGCAACCATTTCTGGCCATCCTCCAGCCATCTTCCCCTTCTCTTTTTATAGATTAGTTCTCCATCGTATCTTGACTTTTTTTTGCACCCATTAGTAGATTTTTCCTCATTTAGTCTCAGCGCTATATTTCCTCTTTTTATTGTGTTTTTTTTGCCGATCTCATAGTTTTTTCTCATCTTTTATAGATTAGCTTCATCCTCCTTGCAGTAATGGATCCCTGATCCTCTCCTCCATCATCTTCTCTACCCTATTTCCCCTCTTTTAACTCAAAAATTTCTTTTAATATGAGCTATTTCTTTTCCACATATTTTTCCTCTTCTACTACTCCAGAGGTGTAGATTTAGTTCTCATAGCGGACTATTATCTATCCATCATCTTCTTCAACTTGTTGCATTAATTATTGATTAACAATGTTGCATCTGTTGTTGGCTTATCATTCGGAGTCCAGTTTAAAAAGAAAAGATGAGTCCAAAAAATACCCAAAAAGATGATCCCATCCACCCATTATTTTACAATAGGTAAGCACAGGAAAGGATCCATCCTTTCTCTTGTCCGCACCTCCAAATAAACAGAGCATTAAGGACAAAGATTTATCCCCCTCATCCCATCATGTTGCATAATACTATCTTTCACAGAAATTACTATTTAAGATATCTGTTATAGAGAAATTAATATGAAAACATGCGAAGATAAACAGCAATTATGTTTAAGATATACTCAAACTTCAGCAAATCAGTCAATCACTTATGTTTTCTTATGTAAAACACTGAAAGAGTTTCACCTCAATCCGGATACCAAATGAATTGTCCTCATAGTATCCAGGTTCATTGCTAACAATCATGCCCTTTTGCAAAGCCGTCATATTTCCATATCTGAAGCTTATACTTTGAGGCCCTTCATGGACATTTAATGCAGCTCCCACTCCATGGCCTGTCCCTGCAACCATAGACGGAGGAGTTTAACTGTTTAACCACTGGTATTTGACAACTAATATGTATGATTGATTTATTACAAAAAGAAAATGCAATAGACTTACCATGTCTATAATCAAGTCCAATTTTCCAAAGAGATGAACGTGCAAATACATCAAGAACAAAGCCAGGTGTACCCTCGGGGAAAATTGCCTGATCAACAGCTATATGGCCCTATAACAAGACAAACCTACTAAAATCAATGTGGCATAATACTATTGTTGAAAAGGGAGAAGGATATTAAAAACTTGCCCAAGTTTATATACTTTGGGTGTGTTTGGAAGTGATAACTTTTTAGATTCGAAGCAATTTTTAGAGATAAATAAAACCAACTGTTTGACAAATCTCATCCCAAAGGACTTTTATCAGA
The DNA here is from genome assembly GCA_037833815.1 of Zingiber zerumbet. Lineage (NCBI taxonomy): Eukaryota > Viridiplantae > Streptophyta > Magnoliopsida > Zingiberales > Zingiberaceae > Zingiber > Zingiber zerumbet. Next base: position 2,327 of record JBBMJZ010360218.1, read on the forward strand.
AGAGTTAAATCTTTACATATTCAAATGATATAAGAGCTTGTATTATAAACCTTTTGGAGATGCAGGGTTAACTCTATGATTTTCAATAAGAACAAGATCAAATTCTCATACAATTTCAATTTTATTGCTTTTGTACATTCTGTCATCACCAGTTTATATTGATAACTTGCATTGGTTATTACAAAAACTATAAAATTTTCTTTTTATTCCAACTAGTAAAATGAAGAGACAAAAAAATATTATGTAAAAATCGTTAACACTAAAACATATACGCCAGGTTGTTTTCATCACCATTTTTTTATCTTTAAATCAATATTTAAAAATTTATTAATTCAATGCATTATTTAAATAATTGCATAATTTGGGCTATCCAGTTATGTATTTGCTTTTCTTTTTTCATTGCACAAACAAAAGGACATTCTCATTAGGCATCATAACCAACAAATCGGTTTGGATGCACTTATGTAGATTGCTCATAATGCAAATGTAATGTCAATGACTCAAATCCGCCATTAAAAACAAACAACGTAAAAAGGTTAGAATGGGCACCTGGAGGACTCTAGTAAAGCATTCCCTTTGTCGGGCTGAAGGTTCGCCAAAATGCACTGTTCTTGTTATGTCAGTGGTACCATCAACATATTGACCACCACTATCTAACAGGAATAGGTTCTTATCATCAACAACGCTACAATTTTCTGAAGTTGGTTTATAGTGTATGATTGCACCATTTGCACCGTATCCTGAAAATAGTTCACTTGCATTTCACAAACATGGAAATAAGTTCCAAAATCATATTATAACAAAACTATCTATGAGAACCAATAGATATCTTCATTGATGTGAAAGTAAACTCAAAATTAGCAACACCTGTTTCCCCACGCATATATAATTCAAAAGAGAACATTTTAATGAAGTATTTTGAAGTAAGGTTGAACTCATCCTTCATTATTGGAAAGTTATAGTATTTGTAGAGCCTAGGCAACGTTATGAAAGCACTGATCTGCATGATCAGCATCCCAGTAAAGTATTGGTTGCTGAATCCATAATCAGAACTGATACAAGCAATCAAATCAGATTGGTCAGGTTGCAAGTTACAACAGACCAACAAGCAAAAGTTAGAAGGCTCTGTTATTAGCGTGTGCAGGACAGGATAGAGAAGAGGAGAAAGGGCAGGGGAAAGAAGAGAGGGAAAATAAAGGTTCCAAAAAGAATAATTCAACTAAATAATGTTTTTCTAGGAAATATTTTGTTCCATCCAAATATAAAAAGAAATGAATTTCAATGTGGATGTAGTTTGCTGAAGATACCTTCTATGTTGACAACTCAAATGCAAAATGAATAATGCAAATAAAAGTTGATCCAGCTCAGTAGGTGGAGTGTTAAGAGTATTAGGTTAACAGGGTATTGTACCGTAGGTTTAATCTTACACTAGGATTTTTAGGCTTCCAATTTGATTAGTTTTATATATACCAATGTAATAGTTATCTCATTGGATACAACAACAACAACCAAGCTTTATCCCACTAAGTAGGGTCGGCTATATGGATTCTTTTATGTCATTGAGCTCTATCTCCTACTATATCATCATCTATACTTAAATAATTTTTATCTTGTTTTATTTTTACTAACCAAGTCTTTTTTGGTCTACCTCTTCCTCATTTGATATGCGTGTTTGTCATAGTTTCACATCGCCTAACTGGAGCATTTATTGGTCGTCTAAGTACATGCCTGTACCACCTTAAACGCGTCTCTCGGAATTTTCCCTCAATAGATGCAACTTCGACTTTCTCTCTAATACTCTCATTTCTTATTCTGTCCATTCTCGTATATCCACACATCCACCTTAATTTTCCAATCTCTGCAACTCTCATCTTTTACTCATGTGCTCGAGTTAGCTCAAGATTCAACTCTTCCATACAAGATAGCAGGTCTAACTGCAGTTTTGTAAAATTTTCCTTTAAGTTTTAAAGGTACTTTACGGTCACATAAAACACTCGATGATCTCCTCCATTTCAATCATGCTTGTATTTTATGCAAGACATCTCTCTCAATCCCTCCATCATTTTACAAAAATGATCATAAATATCTAAAACTCTCAGTTCCAGGCAACTCGTCATCTCTTATCTTAACAATCGTCTCATTATATCTAATATTGCTCCCGGTGCAACTGCACCGGCAAGAGGGGGGTGAATTGCTTACAAAAATTACACAAGTCCTTTTGCGATCTTTGGATTTGATTAGTTATGCATAATTAATTAAACAAAATAAGAATATATAAAATTAACAACTTTTAAGAAAATAGTAAGAATGCTAGATTTACTTGGTTACAACCTACGTGGTTGTTAATCCAAGGCGTTGAAGAAGCTCCACTGGAAATCTTCTTTATTGAAGGCGGAGTAGCCTATTACAGACGTTGACAACTTAGAAAAAGACTAAGAAGTGATTACAAAAGTTGTTGTTAAATTCCTACCTCTAGAGGTCTTTTTATAGCCCTTGAAAAAAACTATTCGTTGCTCGGAGACGCCTCCAACAAGATAAGTTTTATCCGCTAAAGATAAAACTTTATCTTCAGCGAACGACTATTGAAGGCGCTACCAACCGGCTGGAAGGCGCCTTCGCACTGTTCATACGAGGTGCCTTCCAAGCTATTGAAAGCGCCTTCCATGAAGTAGATCAGCCTTCCATACGACGGCGCAAGGGCGCCTCTAAGCCTCTTGGAGGTGCCTTCCATGAAGCAAATCAGCCTCTTTGCTTATCTTGTTCACGTAGGTGATGCTTTGGTTAATTGAAGTTGAGCTACCCGAACCTAACTCCGACCTTCTCCTCGAGCAGACTTCCTCTCCGGCTTCTCATCCCTTGAACGTCGCACACGTCCTTCTTGTCCACCGGTGTACTCTTCCACATAACCTCGTCCCTTGGATGCACCGAGTCCGTCGAGTCTCTTCCTGTGCCATTCTTCTTTCTAGCTGCATCTACAACTCGACTTCTTATGTTTCTAAACTCCTGCACATTTAGACACAAGGATTGAATACAAAAGAACCTAACTAGACTCAGTTGATCACATTAAAACCAACCCGGGTTACTTACCGGTACTGTGTTTTGAATGTGTGCAGTGAATTCATCTATAATTAGTGTAAAAAGATAAAGTTAGAGTTGATCCTTGATGTAACTCTATCTTTATTGAAAATGCTTCAGTTACTTCGCTTGAAGTCTTTACTCTAGTCGTTACAACCTCGTACGTATCCTTAATTAATTCAATATATGTTATGCTAACACTTTTCTTTTCTAGAATTCCGCATATAATTTCTCTTGGGACTCTATCATAAGCTTTTTCTAAGTCTATAAATACCATGTGTAGATCTTGTTTTTTCTCCCGATATTTTTTAATTAATTATCTAAGAAGATGCATAACTTCTATTATCGACCTTCCAGGCATAAACCCAAATTGATTTTCGGTCACCGTGATTTTCTTAATCTTTTTTCTATTATTTTTTTCCAAAGTTTCATAATATGACTCCTCCATTGATCAGCCATTTTTTCGTTTTCAATATCATGTTAAATAATTTTGTAAGTCATTCAATATCCTATTTCCCTAGGCACTTTCATACCTCTATCGGAATATCATTTAGTCCAACGACTTTTCCATTGTGCAACTCATTTAAAGCTTGTTCTACTTCTGAAGTTTGAATTTTACAATAAAAATTTAAATTTCTATGCTCATTTGACCTACTTAAATTACCTAAGTTAAGTAGGTCACCTAAAACTTCATTAAAAAGTTGATGAAAATACCTCTTCTACCGCTGTTTTATTTCTACATCGTTTACTAGTACCCTATTACATTCATCTTTAATACATTTTATTTGAATAAGATCTCTTGTATTCCTTTCTCTCACTTTAGCTATTATATAAATATCTCTTTTCCCTATTTCTGTAGATGCACTAAAATATTTGTTTCCCCTATTTATGTAGAATTTATATATTATAATTAGAAACAATTTATATTTATAATAGTTTTATAATTTTATTTACACTTTAATTTAACATTTGTTTTTCACTTTTCTAGAAATGGTGACAAGATTGCATAAAACTATTTTTATCTGCCATGTAATTAGTGCCCTTTTGAAGGGGAGTCTTGGCGCAATGGTAAAGTTGTTGCTTTGTGATCAAAACCTGGAAACAGCCTCTTGCAAAAGCAGGGTAAGGTTGCGTACAATGGATCCTTCCCCAGGACCCCGCATAGCGGGAGCTTCGTGCACCGGGCTGCCCTTATGTAATTAGTGCCCTTTTGTGATAAATTTTAGAACGGTGGCAATGAGAATTTAATATTACATACACTGCTGTTTGGATTAAAGGAGGGATAATTTTGCAACTTCAGTCTGGAAGGCATAATTTCAGTGACCGGAAACTGTGGGATGCAATTTAGGAAATAAGCAAAGATGGCGTGTGATTTGGGAAATTTTCCAAACTATAAACTCATCTAAAAATTTATATTAGTGGATGAAAAAAGAGGTGAAAGCCTAAGAACGTTATACTATATAATAATATTTAATGAGGTATTTCCTTGATCTCGAGAAATGTTCCTGATCAGCTGCTCATTATTATGGTGCATCATAGATAAAATATATATATATATATATATAGATCAACATCCATCTAGAAAAACACTTACCACTAATAGTATCAAAGCTTGTATCCAGAAAGCCAGACTGTTTTTTTCGAAAATCAAGCAGTTTATCAGCAATTTCTACTTCTGTAAGTGGCATCTTCTTGGAGATTTCTTCTTCCATCCAAGCCCAAAATTCAGCTAAAGCTGCAGCATCTCTACAAGAAGTGGACATTTAGCCAAATCTATGTACAACCAAAGTCAGAATTAAATGCTAATGTGCCTCTGAAAATGATGGCATACCCATTTACAACAATATAAAAATTAACTATTTCACTGAGAAAATTGAAAAGTGATGTAATGATATAATTCTTCAAGTGAAATGTGAAATTTGCAGCCAGTGAAAGGAATTGAAAAATAAAAGAGCACGTGATTGTATTGAAAATATTAAAACGAGTCTATATATAGCAGAGGAACATCAAGCAAACTTAGTGTGTTAGCAAGGCTAGCAGGAAGGGAAACCAAACAGACATCTCAAAGGAAAGGAGGAATCCTGGATTTTCGAAGGAAGTGGATGGAAACATGTAGATTTATTCATTTCAAGTTATAGATGCCCACCCCTAACCATGTGTATGGGGTCTTAAGTTTCCAAAATCTAGCTCAATAATTTCCCTCCTCCATAGTTGAACCATTTTAGATCCCACCTTAGGTCACAAGAAGTGCCTAGCATTGGGTCTTCAGTCTACTATTTCTTTACTATCATTAATAAGTCCATAGATGTCTTTTTAACCACTTAATTGCCTATGTAATCCACTTTACATTCAAAAACTTTCATATGAAGTATGAACTATGAAGTAATGCTTAGATGTGTGTCTTTGCAGCATAGCTCTCGCTGGTCAAGATAATAAACTGATAAAGTGGCTGCATCAAAAACAAGATACTCTTTACCTTAAATGTGCATTCTGCATCCCCACTATCTCTGCTCTATTTTTTATTGCTTTAGCTATGGTAACTGGTGAAACCTTGTACACTCCACATGACCCATTATTATAAACATCCTGGCTATTTGTTGATGAACCATCTCTTGTTTTTTCTCTTTTTCTAGCCATTTTATTATGTTTATCACATGCTTCTTGAAAGATGCTAACAATTGCAGCATTTATACTTGATGGATCTAACCAGAGCTTAGAACCATTTCCAGCCAACCTACAAGAAAAAGATGGAATTAGAAAGCAAGTAAGCAAAAGATATCCTGGTTATTGCCATGAGTGACTACATTTGATAGGCAAAATATGATCTGGAATGAGTTACAACCATGTTTTAGTCCATTTTGAGAAAAATTTAGCACAAATCTCCTTCAGAAATAAAAATAGCAATTTTTTAATGTTTTGTTTATTACAATTTTCTACGTGGATATTTGCAATGTAAAATTTGCACACATACTTTCCTATGGAGAAGCAAGTGCATAGTAATACAACACACTAATGAAACAGGAAATGGAGTGCATCATTCCATATAAAGAGAGGCTGAGAGTTGAGACATGAATTCCGTGGCAAGCTCATGTTAATAGTCACTCTTCATTTGATGATTTAAATTTTGGAATTAAATCAGTTCAAATTGGGTGGTTATAGAAGTATTTTGGTTTTTTTGGTCAAGGATGATGTTATACCTTAATCTTAAATAAAATAAACTAGGGATGATTGAAAATTTCTGGATTGATGCTCAACTCGAATTATTTTTGCAAATTTAATCTGTAACAAAGTTTGTCGTGTGTTGGATTCTCATGCAATATGGGCTTGAAACAGATTTGAATAGGAGCTGAACCAGGCAAAATAAGGTGAACCAGGTGGTTCAGTTGAGCTGAACAGCCAGGTTAAGATTGGTAAATTAGGTATAAGATTGGGTTAAATTTTATCCAGTTCATAATACCCAATAAAAGCACTAAGAACCTTTGACAATTTTAAGACAACTTTGAAATAATCTTAAACACCACATTATCTAGGGCGTTATTCTCACTGATTGTTAGGAACAAATAATCACCTACGTCATGGAAGCAAAAAAAAAACAACAAAAACAATGAAGAAGAAAAGACAAAAATAATAAAGAAATAGGATCTAACGAGTGATGCATTTTGTATGATTCAGCAAGTGTACCTATATCTGCAGCGACATGAGAAAGAATGCTTAATCTATTGCCATCAAACATCACCTTAAATTATCATATAAATATGAAATTGTTAACACCTTTTTATATCACATTTGCATGTCATAATTAAATTGTTTCAGAATGAAAGAGGTCGCAGAATTAGAATCTCTCAAAGGAATGAGAGGAAGTTGCTAGGTGATTGAATAGAGGAAGGTAAGGTGAGAAAAAAATTGCAAAATAACAATTTGGAAGTCATAGCACTAAGCTGAGCTATTGGGAATAATCTTGATCAGCACGTGAAGCATGAAGTCTCATCTAGAGTGGCATGCTAGTTAAATCACATGGTAGAAGATCCATCTAGCACCCAGCTAGCATATGATGCTTCCACATATGCTTGGCATGTCATGTCCCAAGCAACAAGGATAGAATCTTGAAACCTTTCTTGCACCTTGCCACACCAGCATTAGTTGCATATCCAAGCACCCAAGCATCACTTAGCGGGTGATCACAAGCAAAGGTAAGTGGGATTGGAAGATTATCGCGATCCACTCAAAAGAGAGAGAGAATAAGCATGATACCATTGGAGAAAGAGGAGATAAACATTGAAGCTTAAAGAAACACTCTCTTTTTTAAAAATAAATTAAAAAAAAATACTTAAACTAGTCTGTATTATATTGTACGAAAGCTAATTTACCAAATGGGAAAGTGACTAAAAACAAGAATATACATATCAATTTTTTAAATCACCAACAGGAAGATACAAGAGATAAAAGAAGCAAACAACAGAATTAAGCTTTTAGGCCTAGTTTAAAAAAAAGGATAAAACAAGCTCTATTTGAGCTAACAGTTTCATTAGGGCATGACACTCTAGTGTAATTATGTGATGCAGGAGGATTGATCTTTCAATTTTTTTAGTAAATTATTCTTTTTATAATTTTTGAACTTTTTGGTATTTTAGATATTTTTGGTAATTTCTATCTTTAATATTTTTGGATTTGGAGTCCGTTTAGGGATTTTAGGATTGTAAGTTTTTTAAGAATTTTTCCTTTCTATTAGAATTTCTTACCTTTCTTTGCATGTTAAAATGTTAAAATTTCTCTTTTTTTTCTTCTTAGGGTTGGAAGTCTAAATAAGTGTTTGTTTAGCTATTTGAGAGATTATCCTTAGTTATTAAATAAAATTTTCTTTTTTCGGAAAAAATCTAGAGGTGGTTTCTCTTCTTATTTTCTCCTTAAATCCTTCTTTTCGTTAGCCCACAGGATAATCGCTATCCTGCCCTACGTCAGTTGGTATCAGAGCAGGTAGGTTCCGATTGAGGAAGTCGAGCATCAGATCCAATGGAAAGGTCATCATAATCGTGGTCACGAAAAGCAAATTTTGATTGAGGAAGCTGAGCACCGTGATCTTAACATTCAGGACATGATGATGATTGAGAATTTTCAGAGAAAATAGCAGATTTAACCGTGTGTAGCAGCGACGACGTGAAATCTTGAAAATCGTGAGGTACATGGTGGAGAGGATCGACATGGAGACCTCTACCCAAAATTTCTAGTATGTCACAAACTGAGAATCTTGTTGATTGAATTAACGAAGTGGAAAAAAAAATTTATTATGAGGAAATATCCGATCGTAAGTGAAATTTGTTGTCATCAAACTTAAAGGCCTAGCATCAGCGTGGTGAGAGCACTTATGGTATTCACGAGACAAATAGGGCAAAACCAATATCTGATTGGGAAAAGATGAAGCAGAAGACGAAAGGTCGCTTTCTTCCCTTTAGTTACACTCAAACTTTGTTCGAGGGGCAATCATGTTTCGCCATAGAGGACGACAGCTTCAACGCCCAAGATGACCTGGATGGATTTGAAGATGATTTGGAGGAATTTGATCCAGATGATTGACCAAGATATTGGTGATAGTTTATCAAAAGTTGTGTCAAACTTTGGCAATCCAAAAATTGACATGGACAGAAGAACATCTATTCACTGGGATCATGGTAATGCTGGTGGTGGTTCTGTTGCATGTCAATCTATAGAGGGGGAAAATACAAAGCTTCAACAAACAATTCTGACAAACCAAAACTTGACACATCAATTATTGGTACAAATGACTTTTCTCAGTTGCCTTTGCTCGAAAGCAATCTCAGCTTCTGCTCTTTTGACACTCAAGATGAGAATACAAATGACAGAAAGGAGGATGCCCCACCAGGTGCAAGGACAGAAAGCCTCGTCGGAGAGCCGACTTCCTCTAACGGTGAATCTAACCCCTTGTTCAAATGGTCCGACTCGGCGGATCCAACGGAAAAACCCGACGAGGACGGTTTGAAGCCAGATATGGCGATTGACGGAGACGGAGAAGATGACAACACGGCGGATCCTTCATCCGGTGGAGACGAGAAGTTGGCCGAGGGCTCATACAACAGGAGCACGATCAGTCCAGAAGAGGGTCGGGTGTCCTGGCTGCAGGCAACGGGAGAATTCAATATCAAGTCTAAAGGTGGGGATTGGGAGGCAACGGGAGAATTCAATATCAAGTCTAAAGGTGGGGATTGGGAGAAAGGAAAGAAACCTCTACCTGAAGGGGAAAGAGGTCACAAAGCAGACATTGACTAAGATGGCTATAAGTGAGCAATAAGGAAGGCAAGAGTTGAAGAAGTGGTTGAAACTTGCCAAAACGTTGGATTACATGGGACGGGCAAAGAGGGAAGAAAAGGCCCAACTCATTGAGCAAACCTTCAAACATTGCTTGGCGAAGGAGGAAATTCTTCATGAACCGGAATAACTGAAAGAGATAGAGCTGTGGCAGGAAGCATTCGGCTCAGTTGAAGATATCCATGGTTTGATGAGTATTCCAAAGCCATCATTAATGGTGGTATACTATGCAAAGTTAACAGAAATTTGTTGGTCTCAAATAGACATCTTTATTATGCATATGCCTAGTCGAAGCTTTTCATTTTGCATTAAAGCTATAATAAAGAACTTATCAACAATAAGTGCAGCAGTTGCTAGGGAGTTTTGTCGAATCGATACCAGATGATCTTCTTCGGGCTGCCACCTGACACTACTCTAAATTCAGGGACGAGTTCTTTTCAACCGACGACTGATGCAGGAGGATTTGTTGGATCTTTTTATTATTTTCAGTAAATTATTTTTTTGTAATTTTTGGATTTTTTTTGGTATTTTAGCTATATTTTTGGGATTTTGAGTCTGTTTAGGGATTTTAGGATTATAAATCTTTTAAAAAATTTTCCTTGATTTCTTTCCTTTTTACAAGGAATTAGGTCCATATGTTAGAATTTCTTTCCTTTTTTTTTGATTTTTGTGTCTTAGGGTTTGAAGTTTGTTAATCATATCAAATTCAACTTTTCATTCTTTATTTTAAAATATTACATAAAAGCAAAGCATCATAAATACCTGAGCCATTCATTTTCATTTATAGAAGTAGGCCATTTAAATAGGAGGATATTTGGTCCTAAGTGCTCTCTAAATTTAAAATAATATTTAAAAATAATGAAAAATTTAATTAAAAGTATCTTGAGAAAATATGCACATGCTCAGACCATGTATAGCTTTTTTTGAAAAAAAAAAAAGGTCTCTAAATGCTTCAGATTACCTCTCTATTTCAGGAGGAATAGCTCCATATGGTCTGAGATCTACTCCAGATTTACTCAAGTGGTCCTTCACCTCCTTGGTGATTTTAGAATTATCGATAAACAATTTGGCGCTGCTAAGCTCCACTAATAAGTAGGCATAGAATACAGGTGAATGTGGAATATCACTTCCCCTCTACAAAGGTAAAATAGGATGTCCATCTAATCAAGGCACTATAACATTATTGAAGTCGAAGCAGAAAAAACTGAAGTTAGAGGCAGTAAAAAAAAACATTCAATACATGAAATTTCAAACAGATTTCATTGTCTTGAGCAAAATAAATGAAAATTTTCTATAAGAAAAAGGAACTTAACCTACTTAACCCGTGAAATTTTGAACAAATTGCATTATCTTAAGCAAAATAAATGAAAATTTTCTATAAGAAAAAGAACAAGGAACTTAACCTATTTAGCTGCTGTGAGAACCAGCATCCCGTTGATGCTCTGGTATAATTATATTGTTAAAAACTAAGCCATGTAAGATTTCAGATTCAAAACTTATTCAATTTATTCGCAAAGAAAAAAAATAGAGACATTTCCAATGGTTAAGAAAAAACAATAATACAGAACAATAAAAGAATCTGGCTAGCTAGATCCTTCGAATTTCAAATGAATACAAATTACTAGCAAAGGCAACATAGCGTAAGTACCCGTAGTAGTTTTGATGTAGTCAATCGAGTTAAGTTAGATTCTATTTGTGTTTTATGCCTTGTACCTAAGTGTGCAGGAACTTGGGAGCACAACAAGTCAAGCAGAAGACATAGCTAGCGAGAAGGATGGCACGGGGAGCGAGTTGACGAACTCGGCAGTGCATCTAAGGGACGAGGTGCTGCAGATGAGTACACTAATAGACGAAAAGGAGGTGTGCGACATTCGAGGGACGATAAGCCGAGAGGAAGCATGCTTGAGGAGAAGGTCAGAGTTGGGTTCGGGTGAGCTCAACTTCGGACGACCAGAGTATCGCCCACACGAAGAAAAGTCAACTTCAAAGCTCACTTTAAAGTCTGACAGTAGCTGCTAGAGGTGTCTTCAAGAGGATAGAAGGTGCCTTCAATAACTGGTCATGGAAGGCACCTTCAGCGATATAGAAGGCGCCCTCGAGCTCATGGAAGGCGCCTTCAAGCCTTTTGGAGGCGCCTTCAAGAGTCGTTAGCTGAAGATAAAGTTTTATTTTCAGCAGATAAAACTTATCTTGTCGGAGGTACCTCCGAGCTATGGATAGGTTTTGCCAGGGGATATAAAAAGACCCCTGGAGCTAAGAATTTAACAACAACTAAACTACAAATCTTGTAATCACTTTCTAATCTTTCTTGTGAGTTATCAACAAGAGACTACTCCGCCTTCAACAAAATAGTTTTTCTAGTGGAGCATTTTCAAAGCATTGGATTAACAACCAAATAGGTTGTAACCAAGTAATTCCTCATCTCTTCTTTATTTTAGTTGTTCAATTTTTTTTTATATAAGTCAATTGTGCTTACTAATCAAAGTCCAAATAACGAGAAAGAGATTGTTTTATTTCTACAGGCAATTCACTCCCTCTTGCCGGCCGCACCGGGACCAACAAGTGGTAGCATAGCAAGGATGCTTCAGAAGGACTAACCGTCGATCAAAGTAAACAAGACGATAGCCGGACTAAATATCTACCCGTCGAAGTTCAAGGGGGAGTTTGCCCTAGGAAAAGCCAATGGAGTATTTGTAAAACCAATTTTGAAGTTTTATTAATAATTAAATGCAGTTTTGTAGCTCCAAAAGATCAAAAAGGCGAAGAAAAAGAATAGTACCTTTGGACAAAGAACGAGCAAACGGACTTTGTGACAAATGGACGAGCCAAATTCCACCCACTAAGCATACTACCACCTTAAGAAGTCAGCAGGATCAGCACCTACGAATCAGCAGAGGAACTTTGGGAGAAGTTCCCAGAGCTACACGAAGGAACGTCCGAAACAAAGCTCGCGAGACGGGACCTACTCCGAAACCAACTGACAAACGACTAAAAGAAGAAGAGTCAGTAGCGCAATTGCACGTCAAATTGAAGGAGTTGATCACCGGACTCACGAATCTTGGAGAAACCGAGATTCATTAAGGTACACTTTGAATGTTTTCCCTAGAACACAAGAATGAACATCCATAATTTACTCCTATATTTTTAAGGATCTAGAGGTAAGTTCATTAGACAGTTTGTTTTCGACTTTAGAACTTCACGAATCTAGATGTGCAAAATTAAAGGAGACAAGTCAGACAATTACCCCGAAGGCAAGAACAAACGATCTAGACTTCGAAGCATTGATCAACGAAGACAAGGCAGCCATAATGGTAAGAAATTTACTAAATTTCTTAAAGCTAATAAATTTAATAAGTTGTTGTCGAAGAAGCACCTTTGGAGAAAAAGGAAAGTTCGATACTACAACTGTCAAGAAGAAGACGACTGCCCTAAATTAAAGAGGAAGGAGATAGACAAGGGCAAAGGACCAACGAGATCAAAGCACAAGAACCTGAAGGTGACATGGGATGAATCGTCGTCATTAGAATCAGAGTTAGAAGACTACGCCGGGTTACCACCAAAGGAACGACGAAAGTTCCTCAGAAATGTTCATTGACAGAGGGGAAGGATCTTCAGAAGAAAGCAACAGTGAAGACGAAGCATCAAGCCACAAGGTATGTGAGGTACAAGCCTTATTGCCTGAAAATCTTTTAAATTTATTAAAATGCTTTCCAAAAACATGCTAGAATTAGAAAATGAAAATGCTAAATTAAAATTAAGCTTAGCAAATTCATGTCATTTAGTAATGTTTGATAATTTGAAAATTGAAGAACAACTATACATGTGAAAATTCGAATATACTTCAAAATTCAAAATTTAAGAATTACGAAGAGCTTAATTGGTATTTTAGATTTCCCCAGGGCCGAATTAGAAAAATCCCTAGAAATCATATACCACAAAATTTTTTGATTAATCCATTAAGAAATAATTTATTTTGGATGCCAAAATCATTCTTAGCTCAATAAATTAATTTCTATGCATGCTAGAAAATTAATTTGCTTAATTTATTCTTTTAGGTAAAATCAATTATTTTGTCAACTTTCTAAGTCATATTTTATGCTCAAAATTTTATCTGTGCAAAATGGAAATATTATCTACAAATAGAAAAATTTTCAAAAAATTTTGACCGTTAAGTTATTTTCAATGAAAATCGTATTTTGAAAATTAAAATATTTTGCGGACTTATTTTTGAAAACTTTTAATTTTCTGCAATAAAACATGATGTTCTCTATCATAATTAAATTTTTTGACATTTTTCAAAAATTATCTGAATTATAACAATTTTTTTTTCCAAAAAAAAAAATATTATTAGAAATTATCGAATATTATTTTTGAAAACTTTAATTTTGTCTGTGGATAAACATTAAATTTTACATATTAAAAAAATATATATCACAATTTTGTGTAATTATATTCTATTTTTAAGCATTTAATTGTTACAATGAATATTTCTTCTCAAAAATATTATTTTGTTCTAAATTAAATTTTTTTGTCATGAAACTTTTTCCTCTAACTACTTCTGTTTGACTTTGACAAAAAATTTTAGGATTTTTTTGAAATCGTCAATAATTTTAAAATTATTTTTGTCAAAACGAAGAATTAATTAGTAAAATTGAGAAGTTTTTAAAAATTATTTTTGAAAAATGTTAGTTTATTGTTAATTCTGTTCACAAAACCCTAGAAAATTTTTCAAAATTTTCTAACTGTTTTTTGCTATTTTTACTTGTTTCTTTTAATGTGATCAAAGGAAAAGAAATAGGGAGTAAGTTAAGGAGTTTTTTACTTAATTGCAAATTCTTGTTATATTTGCAAATTCATTTACTTAGAACCAGTTATTTTATTTTAGGTTAACCCTAACTTTAACTCAGGTTGATGCACATCAAAAAGAGGGAGATTGTAAGTACCCTGTGGCAGATTTGATGTCGTCAATCAAGTTAAGTTAAGTCATGTTTTTGTTTGATGTTTTGTGTCTAAGTGTGCAGGAACTTAGGAGCACAAGAAGTCGAGCAGGAGAAGTAGTTAGCAAGAAGGATGGTATGGGGAGCGAGTCGACTAACTCGCCAGTCATCCGAGGGACGAGATGTTGTGGAAGAATACACCAGTTGAAGAGAAGGACGTGCGCAACGTTTAAAAGACAAGAAACCGGGAGGAAGTCTGCTCAAGGAGAAGGTCGGAGTTGGATTTGGGTGAGCTCAACTCCGGACGGCTGGAGTATCACCCGCACGAAGAAAAATCAACTCCGAAGTTGATTTTAAAGTCTGACAAGCTGCT
>JBBMJZ010360534.1:0-17029 GCA_037833815.1 Zingiber zerumbet
TTTAGGGTTTACCAGTCGACTGGTGTATGCATCAGTCGACTGGGGAGAGAACAGAATCTTATTGTTCTCTCAACTGAAGTGGACCAGTCTACTGGTCCCGACACTAGTCGACTGGTATCGAGCCGTTGACATGTAACGGTCGAATTCCACGGACCAGTCGATTGGTGGTGTGACTAGTCGACTAGTAACAGGAAAACAACTTAGTGTTTTCCTCCCGAGCTCTATTTAATAGAGCTCGGGGTGGTTGACTTGGGTGACAAAATTAGATGTGGTTAACCTCTAATAGAGTCTCCGAAGCTCAGAGGTAATCCAAAAGATCTTAATCAAGTTGTGGTGATATTTCTCCACCGACAAGGAAGATTGAGCTAGCCGGAGTTTGTCGGGGATTAATCCACTGACTGATTGAGAGATCGTCCATCTTATGGATAGCTGTGGTAGGAGTTCTAATCTCCGAACCACGTAAATCAACATGTTAGAGGTTTAATTGTTTTGTTTATTGCCTCTAGGTTTTAGTTTTCCTTTGTTTGTTTTGGTATTCCGTTGCGTTAACAAACGTAGGAAGGGAAGAAGTGGGTGATCGCTATTCACCCCCTCTAGCCAGGTATCAAGGTCCCATCAGTGTTGGGTGGCGCTAGCATTGTCTCATCTTGCTTTGACAAAGACAAGAACTTTGGCTCTGGAAAGGGCGGCAAAGGAGGCTTGCAAGGAGATAGTAAAAGCCATGACATCTAGTGTCGTAAGAGAGAGAGGAGAGCTAAACAGAGACCGTTGTGTTGATAGGAGGCTTCTTCATATTGGTAAAAGGAAGTGAAGCATTTGGCTGGTGTGCCTTTGTGGAAAGTGAGGGGAGCTAGTTGGCCGGTGTTGCATGGGTGAGAAGCCATGTGGAACCATTTGTAGGGTGGGAAGGGGTCGTGGAATTGCAGCCTTGTGATGGGGGTGGGAAAGTAGGTTTTTTATATTAACATAATATCAAACAGATTACTTATCTGTTTGTTGACAGATTCTAAAAACATAATTATATATTAATTAAATAAATTATAAACAGATTACTAATATTAATTTTATTTATAGATAGATTAGTATTAATATAAATATTTTTTTTTATATTCTAATTTTAGTTAATAATCAAATTATTTACACTTTTGTTGAAGTGTGTTGAATTTCTTAATTTGAAATAGTTTATTATAGTTAATGGCGCAAGGAGATTAAAGAGTAAAATTTATCTGATTGCCTTGCCATGTGATGATTTGTGTTGAAGTGGGTTGAGTGTCAGTTTGGAGGGATTAGGAAGAAAAGGGAGAAGGGAGGGAGTGGATAAAGGTGGCTTATCTCTTGTTTGGGAGTCTTTTAAGGTGTGTCTACTTGAGAGGAAGGCAAAATAGAAGGAAAAGAAAGGGAAGACGGATTCCTCTGTTTACTTGAGCAGAAGAAAAGCAAGGGAGGGGGTGCATTTTGGAGTTCTTTTTTCCACACTTAATTCCACCCAAATGTGGATGGAAGAGGGGAGGAATGAAAGTGGTAAAAGGATTGGTTTACCCAAGGCCTAGTTATTCGTGTCATTTTCTCTTTTTTTCTTCTCTTTTCAAGTAGAGAAATGAAGGAAACCCTACTTTTATTATTCCTTTATTTATTAAATTACTTTTTCTATCTTCCTGTAGAGGTTGAGGACAAGCCTATTTTGATCTTCAATAGTTTGTTTACTTTCGTCTCCCTAATGATAACATCCAATCAAGGTAGAGTTCCGTTCCCATTCCCCTCTTTTCACTCGCTTTCCTTTGCTCTCTCCTTTCCCGTACTAAAAAAAACTAAGCCATTGTCTACTTCATAGGTATGCAAATTAAACGAATTAGTCATAGGCTTTTATTGCATGTTTCTAGATTCTCACGTCCTATTTTCTCACTTTTGGATCATTCCTTTCTCAATAATTTTTTTATCTGAAATTCCATGGAAAAGTGTGTTACTTAATGATTTGCAATGAAATTTTATGAGAACATGTTTTATGATTCCACTATAGTGGAGATTCTCTAGTTTGAATCAGTGGTTACACTATACTTTGTCCACAGGAAGATGTTGACAATGCTTTTGTTTATGAAGACCGCACAAGTCGTTTCTTCCCTCCTGCTCCTAGAATTCCTCGTATGCCTGGTTTGGGTGCTGGAGATGCTGGTCTCATGGACGACTATGAAGATACTTTTCATGAATTTTCTACTTCTCCAGGTCAACATTTTAATGTGTTGTCTAGTGGTGATAAAGATGGCTCCATTTGCTTCAGTATCTTTGGAATATTTCCAATTGGAAAAATTGTGAGTCATTCTTCTAGTCCATGCTTGTTTGACTTGACATTGATAGCCTTGAATGCTTGTGAAGACCCGTAGCATTTACTTTTAGGTGACCTTGTTTCCTGATCTTTTGTAATCATTTTATAATTTTTTAGATGAATTACATAATAATCACTTTGTCATGAGTTGCCAAAATCTTCCAATGACTGTCCATACTAGTTGAGTTGAATCAGGGATTGACTATGAGTGATAAAAAATTTTCCAAAAAAATCTACACTCATAAATCCTATAGAAATTTGTTATAAAATACAACAAATCATTTATATTGAAAATCATATGAGAATTGACAAACTAGAGGTACATTGGACATTTGTCATGCCTCGAGGTTGTAGTTTCACATACCATATACTTCACTTGGTTACAATGTGATAATAGAAAAACCAAGAGACGTAGAAACAACCACTAATTCAAATAAACAAGAAGTCTTTATTCCCAACAAACTATATATTCATTTTTTATAGAAGATAAAAGAAAACTATACATTATCAAAAAAGTTGTATAAATTAGACAAAAGGGTACAACAAATAACACTAAACCCAAAATAAATCTTTGAGCAACTCTTAAGTATTAACTAAAACCAACTATAACACTAGAATCACCTTTGCCTGCAAAGCTGGAGGCAAAGAAAAAACAAACTGTGAACACACATTTGCTAAATGAATAAATAGGAAAGATGTGCTTGAATTAAATCTTGATTAAGAGACCAAGAAAATAAGACAAATACAATTTATATTACAACTTAAATTCTCATTTGAATTCTTTAATACATATATAGTCACAATTGTTACTCTTAATTATCATTGTCTTTTATCACAAGTTAAGGTAATTTTTAATTATCATCTTAATCATTACCAGTAAATCCATTCAGAAATGAATCACTGAATCTAATATCTTTAGAGCATAATAACATTACTTGATGTACGAGTTAAAGTTCTCATTGGTGCTATACAACAATATATCGCTTTTGCACAAATAAATGATGGTCGGGGCGACCGCTCACTACCACAAGCTCATATAGATGGTCAACTACTTAAGTATAATTCTAGAGTGAGAGTTTTCACTTTTTAATATTTCTTTTCTCCATTTAAAATCATTATTGTTTCACTTTAAATCTTTACATCATAATTATTCTACTATAGGGTTGCTTATTGATTACTCTAAATGACTAATCTAAATCAACTTTTTAATATAACTTATGCTAATTTAATTGTATATTAGCATATGATCTACAAGCAAGACATAGACAATGTAAAAAGATAATTATCGCCAAATAAGTCAACAAATAGTATGGAAGGTAACGCTCTTTAATGACAATATCAATTGAAAAATAATTATAGTATCAACTTTTATATTTTGAAAACAATCTCTTCCCATGTTAATCCCTATAAAAACACCTACATGTGTATAACATTCAAAAGTGTCAATTATTTAAGCCCTCAATAGTTTAATTCATTTTTAAAATTCATTTTGCTATTTTAAATAGAATTTTAATTCCTTTTTCAAAAATAGTTATAGAAACATATATATAATCCATTTTTATATGTATTCATGCACAAAGAACTCTATAACGAGTCAAAGGATATATTTTATCCATATCAATGTGCAATAAAATATCCGAATGACTCTTTGAGAATCAATATGCTCCACTTGAGTGAGTATCCACGAATAGAAAAAAGGGCAGTCCGATGCACGACGCTCCCGCTATGCGGGGTCCTAGGAAGGATCCATTGTATGCAGCCTTACCCTGCTTTTTGCAAGAGGCTGTTTCCAGGATTCGAACCCGGGACCTTTTGGTCACAAAGCAACAACTTTACCGTTGCGCCAAGGCTCCCCTTCTGAGTATCCACGAATAGAATATGAAAATAACTCAGAAAATTCAAAATAAATCTCAAATAATTACAACAACAACCAAGGCTTATCCCACTAGGTGGGGTCCAAAATAAATCTCTAATAATGATATAAAAATTTAGAAATTAACTAAAATTCAATATGAATAGATTCAATCTTGATCTTGCTTCCTCGATATAATTCCAATTACAAAACTAGACACCTAATATCTAATAATTATTGCATTTACCATCCTAACCAAATGCACCAACATACAAGGTAGGGGTTTTGTTGATATGAAACAATTGACCCTAAATAACATAGTGTGATTAGTTTGAAATATCCAAACATTCCCTGATATCAACTATACAATTACTGATTGAATTCTTACCTATATTTGGTCGGCATGTAGGCAATAACCTAGTTCAAAGACACGAGAAGCTTAGAAAAATGAGAGGGCTGGTGGTTCCTCTTGGCTCAACTAAAAGCGGCCAAATGATGACTGTGGGTGTTGAGAAAGGGAGGTGATTAAGAGAAAAGGAAAAAGAGAGGAAGGAGGGTCCTCTCGACTCAACAAAGGGCACCAGTCAACTAGTGGCTATGGGCACAGAGATGTCCAACAATGGCCTCTCTTTGCTTCAGTGATGACCAATGCTCAGATGAATGACAACACTTGCTCTTGTGCACATGCCGGAAGAAAATAGAAAAGAGGGAGAAGAGAAATTATGAGGGGTAGAGGGAGGGCTGCCGACAATTAGTGCTAATGTGTGTGGGTGGAGGAGAAGTGGTTGCAGCGACAAGTGATAGCCGTGGCGGCATTTGAGCAAAATAAGAGAGGAAGAAAAGAGAGACGACAAGAGGGAAAGAGGGAGAGAGAAGCCGATGGAAGAGGAAAAACAACCAATGGAGAACAACAGCTGGTTCGTGTGGTGTCTAGCATTACACAAGGAAGAAGAAGAGGAAAGGGCCATGTGGTGTTGGGTGAGTAGAGGGATGCGTGGAAGAGAAGAGAGGAGATGGCTTTTGGCTTGGGATGCACAGGGAGAAACATGTGAGTGGGAGAGAGAAGAGGAGAGGAGATGGAATTTCTAATCTTCAACTCCTCAAAAATTTTTCCAATTCATCCCTAAGTTGAATCTCTAATCATCATGCCTATCCGATGGGTTCCATCCAAACTCAATTGGATTTCAACTCGCCACTCCAAATTATTTAACGGTTTGGTTTGACTTAATTTGTCATCTAAAAATTTTAGAAAAAATTAACTTTAGGATGTGGAAAAATTAGATGAAAGTTTTATATTTAACAATATCGATGTATTAATTTTGAAATTTTACATATCATGGAGATTGCCAAATTCTCATGTTGGATTACATATACCGCTTGATCACAACTTGCAGCTCATCGGAGTTACTACTCTGCCCCTCATAGTTGTTGCTGCACTGGGTTCATCCCTACGCTTCAACTTGCCCTCAATATTTTGAAAATTGGACTGCACTAGAGTGCACTGAGCTGCCCCTTCGTCCTTGTTTCTTGGAACTGCCAAAAAGAAAGCTTATTTGACCAAAAATAAAAAATAATCACAATTTACCTTCCTTCCGAAGCTTCTCACTTCCTGGCCTACTTCCACCTAGCATTCCGGTTTAGAAGATAGAACAGTTTGTTTAGCATGTTGTTTAGGTAATGTACTAAATAAACAACAACGATTTGGACTTTTGAAGCACAACCATGTTTTTTTGTGAGAGTTGAATCTACAATTTCATCCCTTTTTGTTTTCTTTTACTGATTTTTCAAGGAACTCAAATTGGTTTGTGAGCTGCTTTTACATTGATTTTCTACCATCTAAAATTTCTTTTAATTCCCACCAAAGGGGGGTGATTACTAATTTTCTTCATAGAATGTCTTTATGGTGTCTTTTTTGATTAATATGTTTATTCCTCAATCATTTGATTCAGTTGTATTTCAACCTAAATTTCTATGGTTTTATTATTTTAAATCCTTAATTTATCCAAATCACTTGGATGTTTTTTATACTGTTTCTATTATATGAAGGCCAAGATGTGCTCTTCTGCAACAGTTCGGTTAAATATGTTTTGTAGCTATCAATTTAGTTTCATATTTTTTTAACTAACATTTGGTGGCAGCTCGGAAACAGCAAATGTTTATATAACTATTATTTAGTTTTAAAGTTAATTTGTGCAACTTGTCTTTAGAGATAGGCAATTCACTGTTCATTAAGTCTATTCTATGCAGTTGTTACTCTTTCTATATATAATCTAAGTGGAATCTTAGTTGCTTCATGACTGATTGCATTTAAAAGCAGAACATTCATCATCTTCCTATCCAAGCAACACTTCCAAACAGGATTGCTACCATGCGGATTTTAAATGCTTCCATACAGAAGGTAATCTAGCTGTTCTGTTGCTTGGTAATATACTATTTCAGCATAGAAAAGTTTCTGCATTCAGATGTTGAATTTAATGAGGATGGTTGTTTGAATTTCATTTTCAGAGAAAATTTAGCGTTTGTTTGTCATATCATGTGTTTTCTAGTTGTTATCTTTTAACCATATGGGTTTCTATAACTGGCTCAATTTATCTTTGGATGTTCTTGTCAGTTGGCATTGTCAAAAAATCTATCTCAGCTAATTGTTCTATGCTTTGGAGAGCTCGTTGAAGACTTTGTTGAATCAAAATCCAAGTCTACACAGAGAGTTGAACAATTTGAGCTGCAGAGTTCATCAGTCAACAGGGTTTCTTCAATAGGGTTGCACTGTTTTGTTCTTAAAACATCTATATTTCTTGACAGGTGTGTGGTATTTAACAAAATTTAACTATCATTCTTCTGTGTCCACCCACCATAATCCTTATGTTTAAGTTTTATTATTTTTCTCTTTATTTTTTGAGATTATGAATCAAGTGCCTCATTTTTCTGATTAATTGAAGTCTTGAAGATGGTCATCCCTTAATCCTTGGTCCATGTCTTAGGGACATTGCAATAGTTTGTAGGTTTTCCTTTGCCCAACAATTATGAGAAGTGTACTTGCTTTCTAAATTTTCAAGACTTAAAGTGATTTATTCTGGTGCAGAAAAAATGAACTTCATCAGGTTGCCCAACAAGCTTCAAGTATTGAAGATTTGGTTGAGGTTGTCCGTGCTTCCTTGTCAGTTATGTCCAAGCATTGGTCTGAAGCCATGCATTCATTCCATGAGAAATTTGATCCTCTATCGTCTTTGATTGTAGATCATGGTAGCTATCGGTACCTGATATGAGATAATTGTTTTTCAATGATTAACTGATATATGCATCCGATTTTTTGTATGGATTTTGTTCATAGCTCTTAAAATTTTTATCTAGGTTTGTTTTCGACTCCACAAGATGAGTTTCTAAGTGTGTTATTTGGGGCGAGGACAAGTCCACCACTTCATCAATTTCTAGCCAATACACTTGGTGAAGCGGTACTGCAGTATTTGATTTATTTTAGAAGTTGAGTATTAACAACTGAAAACAACTATTCTATTCTTTTGCAAAGGGTCTGAAGCGTGTTTCTAAGGCTGTTGATTGTGCTGGAAAAGAGTTGCATTCTGTTATTCATGAACATCTTCAGGTTCTATATTTATTGCCACTTGCATCATTGTATATTTCTATTAAATTCACAAGTTACCCATTGAAGTTGAGAGCGTGAGACTAGTCCAAATGAAACTGACATAGGATACAGGGTGGATATATTTTGTGATACCTGCAATAAGCTGTCAATCTATTGATTTGGATCTAGTTACTGAAGTGTAAAACTTCCTAAACTTCGTATTATAGATTATAACATAATTTTCAAAGTACAATCAATTCTGATTTGGGGTGGGTAAGGCTGTCAATTTGAAAAATTGGATTTTAGGTGATGAGAAACCAGAAATCTTTCAGAATAGGTAAAAATGAGGTGAATATGGAGCATCCAGGTAAGTCTACCTTGACTGGAGGTATGATTGTTTTGAAAAGGATCTAGGCAATTTGATTGATTGCTCTAACTGAAGTAAGGCTGCGGAAAGAGAGGAGTAGACAGCAAGAGCAAAGGGCAGAGAGAAGGTGTACAATAAATCGTTTCCGAGACCCCGCATTAGCAGGAGCTTCGTGCACAACTACCCTTTTTTTATAGTTAAATGTTAGTATGAATGCATAATGTGTCACTTGAATAAAAAATATTTTCTCATACAATTTCAAAAGAAAAATAGACAATTTTTTAAAAGTATAAATCATATTTATTTTGGATGTATTACATGCTGAATTTTGATTTACCATACCACAAGGTAAAAAATGGAAATCATCCAGATTATCACAGAGAAAAGTAATAACCGTTAAGAAAATAATTATAAATCAATACTTTTAAATATAATTGATCTTGTCCATTGATTTGCTTTTACTTTCATTGCCATTGTTATATTTTGAAAACTTCATTGTGCAAGTCAAAATTGTTGTTCTGTGTCTTTTCCCCCTCTAGGTAGCAAACATATTATTTTGATGAAACCACCTATTTCAAGAATCTTCCTGCACTAATTGGCAGCCTGCTGTAGAGATCATTGGATTTCGAATTGCAGAATTGCGAGGCCTTTCTCGATGGCGTGCACGGTATTGTGTTATTGGACTGGATGAGAAGCTTATTGATAATGCAACAGAGAAGGCTGGCATGTTGCTTGTGCAAGTTGAAAGGTTTTCGAGGATTCTTGTGATTGTATTACATCTGGTATGCTATTGTTTCCCGGCTTGACGATGTTTTCTGACTGCATACCTAGTTTCTCTTTATTTGTGCTTTCCTATGTATTTATGTTTTGTTTTGGGCCATGCATGATTTGTTGCACTTGTTTATTTAGCTTATATACATGTTTGTATTATCTACCTTAATATGTTATATTTGGATCTTTTCTTATAACTAATTTCTTTGATCTCTTTTTTCTCACTTGCTGCAATGTGTCTATCTACATATATTCTTTGTTATGAAAAACTTTTAAGCTCTTATAAAACCTTCAACTCGACCATAGGTCTTTAGCCATCAGGTTATTGTTAGGCAGCAACTGATATTAAAATTTAGTAAGAAGTTTACTCTCCCTTCTCGCAATATGTACATTGTGTTAAGTTGGATATTCAGTATGCATATATTGTAATTTAATTTAGCATTTCTTTACAAGACTTCTAACTTTCCTTGAGGACAAAATAGATTGTTCTTATTCTTGTTGGAACTAGGATTTGTAGAACAGATTTGGCCGTGCTGAAATTTTATAAGACTCTGGCTACCCATTTGATTGCAAATTTTTCAATTACCATTTTCATTACTTTCCATAATTTATTATGGGCTTTGAAAATGAAACCCACAAAAAGCAACTTCAAGCATTAGAAGAGGTGAAATCTTGAATTTTGTTGTCTGTACAATCCAAACAATAATTCTTTCCATATAGAAGTTCCTTGCTTTGGAAATTGTATTCCATTTTTATCCTTGTGGCCAAATTGACACAGGGGAAAAAAACTCCGGGTGCGACGTTCGAATTAGAGGTTTGCAGAAAAAATATAGGAAGATAATTCGTAAACAAAGAGGTGCTGTCTCTAGGTTTAAACGAAAATAATTTTTTTCTTCAATTCAAAACCAAACTTAACACTTTTGTATAAGAGCCTGACCCTTTTTAAAATAGCCTAAGAAATAAGAAAAAGTCATAATAGAAAAAAGAAAAAATAAAAGAAAACTCATCCTAAAAAAAATAGATAAAATCTAAACTAACTTTTAGAAAAGAAAGTTAATCTTAAAAATTTAAAACAAATAAAAAAATTAAAAGACCAAATCTAGAGTTTTGAAGACCCAGTTAGCCGATTCCATCTCGTTTGGACTTCGAATAGAGTGCAATCATGTCAAGAGGCCACAAGCTAATCATCTTCCTTGTAAGTAGTCTCGATCGCCCTTCTTTGAGACCCAAAAGGGAGGTTGGTAGCTTCATTTTTTTCTCGTCGTAGCTTGAAAGGGAACATAGTCGTATCGGAGGACATAAATTGGTCGTGCTGCTGGATGCTCCTGCATCACAAATCCACTTTGATGGAGGCAGAAATTTCTGGTAATGGGCAATGATATATGGATAGATTATTCTACATGAGAATCCTACTAATGGTAAAGGAAAATACTAAAAGGCTTTTGAAGTTGCCTTGGTTACATTGTCCTATATGCAGTCTAAACTATTGGCTGCCACTTAGAGTAGAATGGAATAGATATCTTCTGGTTTACTAGGTATGCCTAGTTATCATATCCTTATGTTTTCTACACATTCAAGCTCTGAGAGGATACGAATGTGGGATGTACTAAACAAGTGTTTTCCATGTTATCATTCCTCATCTCTGTAGGAATGAATGTGTTCTAAAATGTGCTTATCAAATGAATTCACATACTATATTAAATATTGGTTCCCTTTTTGTTTAATAAAAACAATTATTATGTTTAGATGTTTTCTATCATATTTTTTATCTCATGCCTGGATGAGTTCTTAAGATATTTATTATTAATTTTATAACATATATGGTTGTTTTGAGTTCTAAGTTTATTCTATAGTTACTCTTGTTATCTCCTTTATTTCAGTTGCAAAATTTTTTCAATTGGGTTTTGAGGTCTATTAAAATATTAATGTCTGAGCCAATTGATCAAGTACAGTCAGCAAACAGGTTTGATATCCACCATTTTCCTTCTGACATTTTCATACTAACACCTTAGATTTTATTGGTACTGATAATTTATGATCATGTTCATAGCGAACTCATTGTGGTGTTCTTGAAATTTGTGCTCAATCATGATCCAGTTGGGGAGTTGATGGATGCCACTAAAACAATTGATGTTGATGGGTAAGTTACCATTTGCAGATGTTCCTGTGATTTTTTTGGCCTGTCATTTCAGTCATCATTTATCTAGTTGGATAAGACAATCGGTCTGCTCATGCTTATTGAAGCGATGACTCCAATATGACTGCCCTATCATTTCCTTGAGATATTTTTCTTTATTTTCAGGAATTTGTTTTTAAATTTTGCTGTTTGTTGATGCAGGGAAATTATGGAGCGACTTGAGGAGTTGGTGATATTTGGAGGATATGCGGATACTAAGTACTTGGAAAGAAACTTATTAAATGAATTTAATCAGATGGAGCAATGGTACGATCTGCACTTGAATATATTTATTACATGGGTTAGAATTCAGAAAAGTACATTTTGTTAGTCACAACATTGCAGGTTTTAAGATTCAATTTGTTTAGGATCTTGGTATACTTAATAACTTTTACATTGTTGAATCTGAATGTATTCAATACACTTGGTTTAGATCCAGAAAAGTGCACTTTGTTAATCACAACAATTGCAGGTTTTAAGATTTGATATGTTTAGGACTCTTGGTATGCTTAATAACTTTTTCATTGCATATAACTTGACTGTTATACACAGCACATCAAATTAGAGATTTCAACAGTCGGGCTTGGCTTGAGATGTTTCCATCCCTTGCCATGCTTCTTTTTTGGAGTTGAGGTTTCTTATAATTCTCAAGGAAGATCTTCATTTCAAAGAAAATACACAATATATCTTTTGCAAGAAGTCATATGCTAGATTGTTAACTTACAAAAATTCCAAATACACAAAATTATGACCTATGGATAAAAGACGTCGTATTTGAAAATTGTTCTACTTATTGAGGACTGATGGAAAAATTCATTTATTTTATAGTTATCAAACTATATAGATTTAAATGCGTTGCAGTAAATGTTGTCGGTCAGTTTAGGCAGCCCAAGAAGTGTCATTGAAAAACACTGATAAGCTATATTGGATGTATACCATCTTAGAATTCTATACTATATGCTATATTGGATGCAATCTTGCAATGTAGGAAAACAAAAATCAAAGTATTGATGCACAATGCCATGCACCTTCTGTGATTATCTGGATAGGTATATAAATTTTTTCTTTTAAGGATCTCAGTTTTAACAATATTGGTTATACATACCTATGAATATGCATTGTGACAATCACATCAGCACTAAAATGTAAATAATCCAATATTCTGAATTCACCAAACATGATTGCCACTTCATCATCTGTGATGCATGCCAAACATGATTGCCACTTCATCATCTGTGATGCATTTGTGACTAAGAAAATTAGTGCACCCTATGCCTTTATTGAAGAATTACCAGGCATCTTAGCTATTTGATTTATGGCTGTCTATCAAGTTGAGCATGCTTGATTTCTTCAGGGGTATTTGATAAAATATTATTTAAAGCATTTCATTTAAAATTTAAGGACCAACTTACAATATTTGATGGTTGATGTTTTTTTTTGTAAAAGTCCTAATTATAATTAGCTCAAGGAAAGATTTCTATTCTGTCTAATCTTTCCCCGAACTGCTTCTCTCTCCTTGGCCATGGACTCCTGCTGTTACCCTCGACTCCCTTCCTGCTGACTTCTGTTGTCGTAGATGCCGGCGATTTAATCTCACTTTCATTGTTGTCACTGCCGCCGACTTCCATCGCTACTACTAACTTTTGCTGTTGCTGCCAATTTTTTGTAGATTTCTATTCTGTCTAATCTTTCCCTGAACTGCTTCTCTCTCCTTGGCCATGGACTCCTGCTATCACCCTTGACTTCCGTCCTGCTGACTTCTGTTGTTGTAGATGCCAAGGATTTAATATCGCCACTGACTTTCATTGTTGTCGCCGCTGCCGACTTCATCGCTACTACTAACTTTTGCTGTTGCTGCCAATTTTTGTTGTTGACCTTGTCACTGTCTCAAATTGCGATCACTTTCCTTTAACCTCTTGATTCGTAGACTTGAGGTGATCTTTCGAGCTTGATTTTCTGTTTCTGATGAATTCCTGCTCAGACATGCCTGATGATTATGCTGGAGTCGAGTTTTAGTGTCCTATTTTTCTTGTTGCACATATTATTTTACTTGTACATTTTTCCTTATGTCAACATAAGACATTTGTGTCAACATATTTTAACTTGTTTAATAAAATTTATAGCACTTTATTATTATTAAAGTTTTGTGTATTTGATTAATGTTGCTATTTTATAGTTATGATGCAACAGTGGATATTTGTGTCAACATGTTTTAACTTGTTTAATAAAGTTTATAGCCGTTTTTATTATTGAAATTTTGTGTATTTGGTCGGTGTTGCTATTTTATAGTTATGATGCAACTATGGATATTATGATGATCAAAGAATGCCCCTTATATAGGAATGGAGCCTCGGATTGTGACAATTAGACATAGCTATGTTTAAGGCATACCTAGTCTTAAATACATGGACTGTATCTATTTCAATAAAATAAAAAGATATCTAAGTTCTCGACTAATATATTTTATTTTACATATGTTAGCCATTGTTATTAACATAAATATTTTTAAGACTGAATATATCTCTGTATGAGTATGTTAATATGCACTATGCAGTATGTTGAATGCATACCTCCTCTATATGCTTTTGGAAATCTTGCTGATAACATTTTTTTTTAATGGTTTTTAGCTTCAAGGAGGCTTTCCTTCATCAGTTCACGACTGTTTCACAAAAGATACACTGTGAAGGTCTGATGCCACTATATGAATTCAGATACTCAACTCAATTTTCATCACCAGCTGCCCCTACATCAATAGTCTACTACAAGGTGCTTTTGCAACTTTTTTTCTAAGAATCCATTAAGTTTTAAAATTTTGGTTTATTTTGAGTACTTGTTTGAGGAATTACATGCAACAAAAAAAAAACTTCTCAACTTATATTTCATATTATTTTTTCAAACCATTCTTGTTTTAACTCTCTCAGTGCTGTTTGCCTGTGATAAAATTCTTTCTCTCTCTTGTTTAAGCTGTTACTAAACTGACATGATGATGATAAATATCAGGATGAATATGATAGAATATCATGTCATGTATTATTGGGCACTTTTGCTATATCCTTCTTAGCAATGACCTTTGTTATTTTTTCAAATGATTATTTGTTGTCAATAGAAAAGGGACACCCAACTGCTCAGACATGTCACATACATATACCAGTGCAAGTATCCAATTACCTAACTGATTGCGTGTGGGAGACCAGCAGGACCATTTGAAGATTCTCATTTTGCTTTGTGATTTCAATGGTCAGTAATCATTTATTTAGGTGAAGAATAAGAGGAGAAAGACAAATTTAAAGTGCAGTGGCAGTGAAATGCAATTTATAAGCACTCTTACCAGTTGAGTAGCTGATATTGTGAGACCAAATGGCACCACTTAGAGGGTGGTGAATAGACAGTGACTTATTTTTCTTCCAAGTACAGTTGTCAATTCAAATGTTAGTAATATGTGCATATGTGTGAACAATATATACTAGTCATAAGAAAAGGATGAAGCAAAAATGTAAATTATAACCATAACACAGCGGGATTAATGTGGTCAAAATATTAGGGTTTAATGTAGTCAAAACACCAAGTTTCTGCATCCGCAACCCTGCTATTTTGGCATGCAAAATAAAATAAACTAAACTACTTTTTGTTACAAGCCAATTAAGTGTTTGCAAGTTTCAAGGATAAGATTTTAAATCAAATGCCTAAATCTTCTAACACATGAAAGAATAATAACTCTCTCAACATGAAAAAGAAATGCACAAAGAATCAAATCTCACCATAAAGAATAAGGATCAATATAAGAATAAGATTATATTTATTAAATGAGAGCTTCGTCTTAGGAATCACTATAGATTTCCCACAATGTGAATTTTGAATATGCAATGATGTGTTTGTGTTTATAAAGATGGAATCTCCATACGTTTTGTAGGTGTTATGGGAAAGACATCAAAATGGTTGAAAATCTAGTCTCAACATATACCTGCTAGTCACTGTTGACCAACATTTGTTGGTTTACTACTGGCCAAAATCCGTTGGTTGACTGACCAAGGTCTATCAACTGACTAACAAAAGTTTGTTGGCAGATTGATCAAAGTTTGTTGGCCGTTTGATGAAAGTTTGTTGGGTGGTGTTGGTTGACTATTTAAAGTCTGTTGGTTGTTGATCATAAATGACTGTCAATTCAAAATTTAAATTTTGGTCTGTCAAAGAAAAGCTTGGTTGTCTAAAGGATGTCTTTTAGTCAACCTACTCCAAATTTATAATCGACCAATTTCCAAAATTGAAGCTTAATAGAAGTCTCTTTTTGGACAAATGACAAAATGCTTGTCAATCACTCTCCTAGAGTAAACTTTGGTCCCACAAAACAACATGACTCGCTCAAATTTTTAGTATTTAAGTTTAGGTTGCTAGCCAGCGTTAAACTATGACAAATGTTCAATGAATGAATCCATTAAACTATTGTGCTAATGCTAAGTTGTTTCCCGAAACGTGTTGTAGGGTCGAAAGTCTCGGTAAGGACCACTCCATCTCCAGAACCAGGTATAGTGCTAAATATACAAGAGTTCGTGTTGCAGTGTCCGATTGTAACGTATTGGCAAGGACCACTATATTATGAGAATTTGAGTGTAGTGTTAAATAGGCAAGAGTTCTCACAACATAGGTTAGATAAGAACAAATATTATAGGAAAATTAATAGTCTAAGATTTAGAATATGGACATAGGAATCCTCACTGGAAAATCAATAGAGGTAGTAGATGCAATGATTAGGAGAAAAATTAATATTTTATATGTATAAGAGACAAAATGGGTAGGTGAGAAAGCAAAGATGATAGAGAATTCGAGTTTTAAGATATGGTACACAATAAAAGTAAAACAAGAAATAGAGTAAGTATTGTTGTAGATAGTTCATTAAAGGATGAAGTTGTAATAGTAGTTAGAAAATGAGATAGAATTATAACCCTTATGATAATAGTGGTGAAAAAAACTATGAACGTAATTAGCATATATGCACCGCAAGTATGATTAGTTAAAGCTATCAAATCAAGGTTTTGAGACGACCTAGATGAAGTATTATAAAATATTCTACCAAATGAAATGATTTTAATGGGAGATGATTTAAATTTGTATGTCAGAGTGAAAAATGAGAAATATGAGAGAGTACATGAGGTTATGGGTTTATAATGAGAAATGAAGAAGGGAAAATTATATTGAATTTTACGATAGCATATGACCTTATATTAGCTAATATGTTTTTTAAGAAAAGAGAAGAACACTTAGTCACGTTCAAAGTGAGAATAATAAATTACAAATTGACTTTCTTATGGTTAGGAAGAGGAATAGAAAGATTTGTAAAAATTATAAGGTCATCCATGGAGAAATTAATTACCCAATATAGGTTAGTAGTGTTGGATATACATTTCAAATATAATATCAATAGAAAGAAAATATATACGATTCCTAGAATTAAGTAGTGGAAGTTAAAGGATGAGAAATAAAATATATTTTAAGGAGAAGGTAGAAGTACAAGCATTAGGTGAAATATATGATGACTCTAATACAATATAAGATAAGATGATATCAAAATTGAAAATAATAGCTAAGAATGTACTTGATGAGTCAAAGAGATATGCACCACCAAGTAAAAAATCTTGGTGGTGGAATGAGAAAATATAAGAGAAAGTGAAGGAAAAACGAATATCTTATAAGGAATTATATATTTGTGAGAATGAGAAATTTTTTTAAAAAATACAATAACTAAGAAAAAGACTAAGAAAGTAGTGAATGAAGTAAAAAATGAATCTTTAGTAAAAAATAAATCTTTTGAACGATTATATCAAAATTGGATATAAAAGAAGGGGATGCGACACTTATAGAATAGCTAAAGTGAGAAAGGAAGATGAGATTTTATCCAAATAAAATGTATTAAAGATGAATGCAATAGGGTACTAGTAAACGATGGAGAAATAAAAGAGCAGTGGAAG
>JBBMJZ010360640.1:0-17029 GCA_037833815.1 Zingiber zerumbet
AAAGAAAAAGACTGAATTCTTCTCTTTCATAGATGCAAATAACTCAACCAGTGTTTCGGTATTGATACCCTTTTGTTCATCCCTTAAATCTTTCTCAAAGTTTCTAATATCTCTTTTCGTGCAACCTACATGCTCAGCTGGTTCGACCTCAGCTGTAATACTGGTGCCACCTCTGCGGGTTGGGATGACTGCTCATTTGAGAGGATACTCCCCAGGGATGTTGAAGGTTGGGGTTGTTCCTGTAACATCGCTTGTACGGTAGCTACCACAAGCTTGTTGAATTCTTCTATTATCATGGTGATAACATTTGACCTTTCATTAGCTTCCGCGCTAGATTATCTGGTGTCATCCATCTTACGTCTCAATCCAGATCTTAACTCAAAGTTCCCACAGACGATACCAATTCGATCCTCCCTAAGAACGGAGACGTTTGACTCACCGGCAATGCGTTACTATTATTGTTGATTAGGAAGGTGGTGTGACTTCCGTTCTACGAAGAATAGGACTTACAGGAAACGAGTTAGAATGACAGCCCGGGAAGCCCCCGGCGAAGCCACTCCAACGCTCAAGTCAACTCTTTATGAACAAGAAAGTGGTTGTTGGAAATTAGGGTTTTAAAGATATATGTGTGCGTACCTTTTTATAGGACCGGACCTTTCCAGCATGTTCTCCCCATGCCCCCTCATTTCTCACTATTATGACACTGTTCCCCGAAATAAATGTCCATTGTGCCCCATTTATGTCGGAGTTAATGGCTATGTTTTTCACCATGCTCGCAATAACGGTTGCATGCTTCATTATCTTCCAGGAATGACGCAACGCTTCGTTGCAGTAATTCTTGATAGCTGGAACCATTTTAGTTTAGTTTGAGAGAGCCTGAAACATGAGTCGAGAGTCAACAGTCAATAATCAGTAGTTGAGGGTAATCTAGAGTCGGACATCGAGGGTCGCTGGGAGTCGGACATCGAGGGTCGCTGGGAGTCACTAGGAGGAGTTGAGACTCAGGAGTCGCTAGGAATCGGCGCTGGGAGTGGGGGGGTCGCTCGTAGTCAGGCTTCGAGGGTCACTAGGAGTCAGGAGTTGCTGGGAGTCGGGCACCGAGATCGCTGAGAGTCGAGAGTCGAGAGTCGGAGGTTGGAGGTCGGGAGTCGTCCCTTGTTGACTCCGCATACCACCTGAGGTAGATTATTGATTTTCTTGACCATGTGGTACTGAGGAAATACCCTAGCATCACATTCCATTTACACAAATTCTTCAGTTATATCTAACTCAGCTTCAACTTAAGAGTATGTGGTGAAAAAGAACTTGCACGAGCAATAATAACTCAAATTCTTTGAATTGTTTTTGTCATTCAATTCAAATAGATTATCATAAGAATTGAAGCATGAAAAAAAAACACAGATATTTTGGATGATCCTCCTTGTTGCTGTTAATGGAGATGATAGGAAACAACAAGAGTATGAAGCAGTTGCAGCGCAGCGTTAGACTGACACTGCTTGCATCAGATGATTCCCTTCATTCCCTTTCCCTCTAGACCCGTTAATATTTCATGGAGATTCCTGAAAAAGTCTGTTGGTAAAAAAACTACTAAGCCTTCAATAATTGGTGTCAGTTGGTATGTATCATCATCTCATGTGAATGAAGACTGACTCAGAGGACATCAGGCATGTGAAGGCTGAGTACTTGATTCACCTTGTTATCTAGAAGAAAAGTGAGTGGTTGCAGAGGAGACAAGGAGACTTAGGACCCAATGGGACCTCTGTTCTTCAGTTGCTTAGCTGAGTGTTTGAGATAAAAGAGCTCTTGTCATTCTGGGACACACCTAGGAAAAGAACAAGACACACGATAATGTGCTCAACTGGGCTGAATCAAGATCAAAAGCCATCACCTTCTCCTCTTTTGATTGGCTCCAGCTTGGTTGGCTTGCATATTGTTTACAACGTCACACCCCACGCCACCAATTATTCTTTGTGATGTGAGTAGTCACTGGACTCCACTTGTCTTCCAATAGCTCGTGGTGTGGTCAAGATCTAGCTCTGGATTTGAGAAAAGCAATTCCTGGATATTGCATTATCCATGGCGAGATTGCATGCGTGGGGCACTGGGGTTTGAGTCAGAGACAGTTTCTTTGATTGTGATTATCAAGGAAACTTGGATATCAATGGAAAGTAAGAAGAAAGAACAAGATGAATTCATCTAGATCGACTCGAATGTAACTTAGATAGCTAATTGATAAAAGGAGAGACTAGGATGAACAAACTCACATACTTCGCTGCAGCAAACTTGTCAAATTTCACAGTTAACAAGATATGTAGTTTACAATGTGAGACACACAATTCAATCCATATGAAGAGAATTCAGAAATGAACTTTGGTTATGCATTGATATTAACATTCGAATGTACATGATACGGATCGACAAGCTGATCCAAGCACCCAGCGGTAACATTTTTACAGCGAGTGCTTCATTTTGTTCCCTTTGTATTCCTTATACCAAAGTGGACGTATTTTGCTCGATGAAGCAACGGCAAACAATTATGTACACGAGTGGACGAACAAACAAACCTAAGTGTGAGACCTAATTAATCCAAGATTATAAAGTGATTTTGACCTGAATAAGCCGCCAAAGAGCAATCGGGTAGAAGACTCTTGTGGAGATTTAAGTTCATCAGAATTGCCTTTCACTTGTAGCACTGTTTGCCCTATCTCGGATCGTATGTCATCCAAGGTCTTTGGGTCAACTGAATTACCAGCAACATCGCGGACGTAAAATGTGTTGATAGCTTTGCCATCTCTTGTAGACACTTCAGCTCTTGTGACTGTCAGGCCATGCTCACGGAATATTCTCGTGACATCAGATAACAGACCCATTCGATCGCTTGTAGACAACTCCAACTTAAGACCCTGGAAGTATCAAATAGAAGAAGAAATATGAGCAAGGAGGATGACTAAAGGTATCATGAAAATGCCATTAGGTGATATAGGATGTCATATGCTGAAACATTGGCCAGCAACATAGATGCGTGTAATTCTAAACACAACTACAATCAAATGATATGTGAAACTTAAACTGCATATTAGAGCAAATCAGTTGCACCTCAGACACTCTCCTCTCTATGGCTGCTTCAAGGCACTGAACAACTCGCTGACGCTCAGCTTCTGAGTTAACCGGGGAACCATCTATATGTCTAATGCAGTACTCCTTCATAATGATAGGAACATATAACAATCAGTATCACACTGTTTCATCAAAGTCTTTTTGTGTGTGCGTGAGTACTAAACACAAAGTAAAGCCTTAACAGAAGATACCTGATAAGCTTTTGGGCCCTCTGCGTCGACGCTTCCATGGAAAACCACATACTGCATATCCGTCAAAGTGCAAACTGTATCGAAAAGAAGCTTTGGCCTATCCTTACATTGCACTGTGACAACAGAGCAATCCTTGTCAAACCAGTTAACGACTGTAACCTTTGGTCGGCAATGCTCATTCTCATTGTCCTCATCTGACTTCTCATAATCCCTATCATCAAACATCATTTGATGGAGCCTCCTCTCTTTGTGGGTGATACCCATTGAAACCGCAGTCTTGGCTCTCCTATGCCTGTTGTTTCCATTTAGAACATTGCAAAGCAGCTGTTTGATTTTAGAGAGCCTTTGGGGGTCTGTAATAGCAGAACCTGTCTCCTCATCGGTCACCTGCATCACTGCTGCAGCTCTAGCGTTGTGCGTCCACACCTCAGCACTCACCACATTGCATTTTAGATCAGTGAGAACTGAACTAACTTCAGAGAGCAGGCCAGGGCGATCTGCTCCAGTTAGCTCAATTGACGTGTGATCAGAGGACGACGAAGGCATGAAATCTACAGATCTACTTCGTGATGGTACAAAAGAACCTTCCCCTATCGACTACAATAACAAGGCATTAGACCATGTCAGCTGCTGGGCACATACCACAATAAGAAAAAACATGAAGATGGAGCAAAAAGTATACTTTTCTGATGCAGTCCTTTATATTTTCCAGTTGTTTTTGAGTCTCAATTTTTTTACCATCTGAATCTGTCACTTTAAAAACTGCAACAGTCCAAGAAGAACAAATCCAATTAGCATAAATCACAAAAGAATCAGGAAGCTAGAGGAGCTGTTAAACCAATGAAATACCATCCATGAACCACCCTCCATCAGATGAGATATAAGCTTTCTTGATAATGAGATTAAGGTCTATAAGGACCTGAACAACTTCCAAAAGGATTCCATATTTATTTGCACTATCGACCTATGCCAATTGCAAAGAACAAAACCAAGATATCATAAATCACAAACACCAAGGTTCATTCAAGGAGAAACCAGCAGGGTATCAGAAGATCATAGATTACCTTAATAACCGTAGCATTTGGGCAAGAATTATTATCGATAGCAACCCTAACAAGAGAAAGAAAGGATCAGAAAATTCCCGATTCAAAAGCGACTATTAGATGTAAGAGAATTTACATACCGTGGAGGGTTCATTCTTCGGATGAATTTCTCATATTCATCGTCACTGTCCCAGGAAGAACTCGAATCTCCATCTACATAAGAAGTTGCAATTTCGAGAAATTAGTAGCCTAATCCGCACGTAAATCTGCACGGCCAGTTCAAAAGTTCCTTCTTTTTCATCAAGGAAGCACGCATTCGACGCAAAATCGCAACAAAACAGCTGGCTTACACTAAGGGAAAAAGCGAACAAACAAGGGGAAGAACAAAACCCGCAGGAAACTCAAACAAATAGGAATCCAGACAGAAAATTTTCAGGGGAAAGGGAGGAAAAAATCCTGCCGCGCGAGCAACTCGAATCCAACCAGAACTGGCTGGAAGTCAAGCCATAACAAAGGGCTCGGTCGAGACGACGAAGGGAACCCAAATTCCCAACAAGAAACGAGGAACAACAATCCAACGAGGGCAGAGCGAACGCATACCCATCTGCGCAGTGTTTGGTCGGAACTCGGAAGCGTCGCTCGCCTCTCCCGTCCGCCCTCTCGCTCTCTCGCGAGTTGCGCTGCGCAGGGAGAAAAACGCGATCTTTGACGATCAGCCGTCGGACGCCACGGTGAAGGAAGCGGCGCAGGTTAAAAAAGCGCTCTTTCGGCGTACGAATACGTACGATTAATGTATGCGGAATAAATTGATGTACCTGACTCATTCAATTTTATTAAAGGCTACGTATAATAACGGTAGAAGCCGTCGTTATTCCAGAGCTGCGTTTATAAAAGAGAATAATATATTTACAGGAGAATTTTATTTCGTCTTCAAATATCTATTCGTGTTTAAATGACTTTTAAAATATTTTAAAATCATGAAAATACACGATGTGAATTATACATATAACTAAGAGTATTTTTTATAAAATCTCTTTTCAATATTTTTTCTAAAATATATATCGAGGTTTGTGTTAAATAATAGCACGTTTCCATTTAGAATCAAACTCGTAGCTTGAACACTTCAACGGATGACACATCCCGCAACTAAATATGGCAACAATTAAAACTTGCTTTTAATTATTTATTTAATTTTTCTGAACTTTGTTAATATTTTAAGAACTTTTTTACGAAATTAATATTGAAGATGATAACGTGTTACCAACTACTACTGCAATTGAGAACTTGGGATTGAGATTGGGATGTAGATGACGTATTAATGATTAGTAGTCATCCGTAATTTTATCTTCTCTATGTTGACCTAAAAATAAATTGACAGAGATGATAAGAACAAACGAATCGTCTTTTGCCACACATAAGAACTTAAGATGTGAAGCTTAATAATATTGTTTATTTAATTGTGAAGCCTAATAACGTTGTTTATTTAATTTGCTTTCTTTGATTTTTTTTTCTTTTTTATAACAATGTGTATTTCCATTCTTCAAATAAGTGAAATGTCTTTTGTTTTCCTTCTTATTCATCATCACGATCATCTTTTTTACCATGATCATCCCTACAACTAAGACAAAGAAAGAGAGTCATTAGAGTGTAAGTTAAAAAAATAAAATAATCTGGTGCACAAAATTCCTATTAATACAGGACCTAAGAGAAGAGTCCAATCATATTAATTTTATTTAGGTAGTTTTATCTTATATTTATCGGAGGTTATTTTCGTGACTCTGGATTAAGTTTGACTTTGCAAAAGATATTAAATTTTTGTTTAAAAATAAATAAATTAGACTATGCTTTACAAAATCTGGCATATTTATCGAGTTGATTTTCTTTGGAAAGTCAAATTATTAAATTAACCAAGAACAAATGAAAATTGGGCTTGGGCTTTCGAGCCACAAAGCCCATAAGCTACCAAAAAATAATTATGAATAATTCAGTTTTTTTTTTAATAATGAATTATTAGAATGACTGAATCCAAATGATTCAAACTAATTAGACGAAAACTAGTCAAGCCAAATAGATAGGAAAATCTAGGGTGGTCATGCGAACTAGGCGAATTAAATTTTTTTTTTTCTTTGTTGACACCAACTATCTGATCTATCTAATTCATATTGATTAATTCTGAAATGATTAATTCAATCCTATAACAATTTTTACCATTAAAATAAATTAAAAAGTGATAAAAACAGATAATCTATTAACTTAGTATTCATTCCTTAATTTACCAAAACTAAAACTTAACACTTAGATAGGCTTGAAAACCCGAAAAGGCAGTCTACCATTATACTATTGTCACAAAAAAAAATTAGCCCACGAAACTGGGACTGATAAATACATTATTTCATAAAAGGACATTTTATTGTTACGAAGATTATCTATTTATTAGTTACAATATTTTTGCAGCCAAATATAGAAATCTAAATAAACTAATATACTTCTCTGTTGTTCTCTTCGTCAATATTGTTTTGAAGAACACTCTCCATCTTACTTTATTTTACACATGAATCATAATCATTTTAGACAAGTTGGAACTTTGAAATGGACCAAAATCTATTGAATCAACGCTAACCCGTAGGAGCTGCTTTATTTTACACATGAATCATAATCATAATAACTACATTTCAGTAAAGATTTGCAAAAGTAGAGAATAAAGGCTGCCATTTCTTTTACCGCAGAAGAAAAGCAAATAAACACAAATAATTATAGAACAATCCAAGCCCAATAGGATTATTTATTTCATATTTGACCTTAATTCATAAAACAAAAATTAATAAAGCATCCACTTTGTGTCATCTTCTCACCAACCTTGTAATCCACACACTTCCATAGTTGTTCCTGGTCCAAATCAAAGGGCCACAGGTCATTTTGACTAAGGGATCACATGTTGTAAGCTTTCCTTTTATATGTCTCATTTTGACCTGTTCAAGAACACATTCAAAGAGTGTAATTGTGAATCCAAAGAAGCAATGATAACAATATACAGAAGGACATTTCACATGAATCCCATGATCCATTAATTAAGTTTTTTTTTCTGAACCGCGTGTTCACCTACTACACAGATTATGATATATATATATATAAAAGAACCACTGAATTATTGGATAATCTTCATATCACAATCTAGTTTTAGTTGGAAAAAGTGTGGCTCTCAAATGCAATGTGGATTCAAGGAGCAGAAGACAGTAATGTTGCTTTGGATAGTGATCGAGCATTTATCCTCCTTTAAGAAGAACAAAAGAATAAAATCAATGGGAAAAAAAACACTGAGGGAAAATAATTCTTCAAAGCTAAGAAATGAGCCTTTTTTTCTGTATCAAAAAAATCTTTTTAAAGTCATTTCAACCTTAATCGTACCTGGGTTTATTTGCTCTGCTACGTGCGAACAGGGGAACATGGCTTGTTGGCTACTGACTTTGATTGAACAAACCACCCTGATAAAACATGCTTAGTGGTTCAATGAATCCACAACTGACAAGAAAAGAAACAGTGCCGACTACATAATTCTGCTGAAACTTCTTTTTCTGCCTTTTCTTGCAACATTCACACATTTATAATTTGATTAACAAGAAAAAGAATATAACAAGTATGATGCAAATCGAACACACTGTATGTATTGGTGTGTCCACTTAATTCTCTTACGAGAGATCGATACATGGTTTTTCCTTTGTTTTTAACACAAACTCTGATTAATATCTATCAGCAACAAAAGTACAACCATACAAAACCGTTGCCTTGGAAGACTGGATCATCTTGTGGGGCATGTTGTCAAATCCACACGCTAAAAGCTATTTTTTAGTGAAAAAAAGAAAATAACAAATGGTGATGGAGGAGATGTACCTACAAAATGATAGTTATCAATCAGGCTGAGTTGTTGCCGTTTTCAGCTGCTCGTTCTCTGGATGTGTCAATTCTGTCCATTGTCTCTCTTCTTCTTTACGGTGGATTTCCTCCTAGAGAATGGCTGTCTCTCAAGATACCCTCCATCATAAATTGCCTCGAATCCTCCAGTTTTTGGCACGGCGGTCTTCTCTGGAAGTAAAAAAGGGGATAAAGATCTGTTTGAAGAAGTGAAGTGTGCTGTACAATGGGCAGCTTGGGTGATGCAGCAGGAGCCAAGGAACTCTTTGCAAGTCCTTCTGACCCTGTAATAATTGAGCTCAACAGGCTACAAAATAGTATTTTGGGTACGTTTGTCCTTCAAGCCTTTTTCCTTCATGAATTGCTGTTCTACTTCTAGATCTTAGCCTAGTTGCTCAAACATGATTTCCTGCTCAAAAGGTCCAGTTCTCATTGAAGAATATGGACATTCTGTTCTGAAGCTGAAATACAAATTACACAGCTCATTTTTCTAAGTCCATTTTGGATTTCTTGAACTCGGAAAATTGCCTTGCTGCGGAAAGAGTTTAGTTCATACTCATAGAAAGTGCCAAATTTCCTAAGCTTAAGCATGAATTTAAAGATCAAACTAGTGGGGTCTGAGTTTGACAGGATAAATTCTAAATATCGATCTCCATTGATGACACAGAGAAAGCTTTTATTAGAGATAAAATGATGGTCCCCACATATTGGCATACTACCTTCAACATAAATATATGATTCATAAAAGTTTAGGTTTTAGGTTACTTGCTAGAATCCTCAGGAAGCCTAAGATCAACTCAGCTAGCTTCAACCTACAACAAATGATGCCAACTTTTATTCTTTCTGGATGAAATCCAATGTAATTTTTGATAATCATAATTGCCTTCTTAAAAACAGAGTTTTTGAAGTAAAATTCAGACTGGCTCAGAATTTTACTCATTTGTCACAATAGTTGGGCTTACCTGTATGAAAGAAAAGTATCAGCATGAGTTCCCATCCACTTGTTTCTCATCCGAATGATTCAGTTTCAATAACATCAAAGCAGTACAAAGGATAAAAGGAAGTGGATTGACTACCAATCATTTTCTTTCCAACAGTTCTAGTTAGCATCAATTTCATGGATCCCATTACTAACCAAGTCTCCGTTATGCTATTGTCGGAACAGGGGGTCCTACTTCTGGACTATTTTTGTCCTTTTCTTATTGTAAACAACAGAAATTACTTTAGTTTCTGCAAGATCATTTGGCATTATCTGAAAGTTGGGTCCTACAATAACATCAATGAAGCAATTGAGTTTGGTTGCATAAATTCATTTGAACTGACTTGACTAAATTCTGAGCTTAACCTGCAGAGAAGGAAAGGGAGTTGGGACTTGCTAAAAATGAAATAAAAGCCTTGAAGGGAACTGAAATCTTGAAGGATAAGGCCATTATGGAGGCAAGTAGAGAATAAGAAAACAAGACAATTGATAACCACAACCAACCTTTTTTGAGTTTGTACTAACCTTTTCTATTTCATGTTCTCTAGTTAAGCAACCAACTGAAGAAAATGGATGAAAAACTAGGGATCACTGAGAAACAGCTTGAACAGAAGGTTTCCTCAATCACTACATTTTACATACAAAAATCTTGAAGAGTGATTAGTGTCTTGGCTGGCTGACAAACCCATCATCTGTTACATTGCAGAATCTTGACATCAAAAAACTAACCAACGAGACGAAAGAGGCGTTAGCAGCACAAATTTCTGCAGAAGCAATTTTAAGAAGGGTATATGCGAATCAAAAGGACGAGGAACTCACCCCTATCGAGGTTCTCATAGCACCACTTGAGTCAGACATCAAACAATACAGAAATGAGGTACCATTCTTTAAC
Organism: Zingiber zerumbet; assembly: GCA_037833815.1. Lineage (NCBI taxonomy): Eukaryota > Viridiplantae > Streptophyta > Magnoliopsida > Zingiberales > Zingiberaceae > Zingiber > Zingiber zerumbet. The sequence continues at coordinate 10,132 of JBBMJZ010360640.1, forward strand.
ATACTGCATTCGGGAGGAATGACTAAATTGTAGGCTTTTCAATATTCTGAAACATTATAATTCCAGAAGCATGACCCGATTATGGAATTTTACATACTAATCACATGCAGATTGTAATGCTACAAGAGGATATAAAAGCATTGGAAAGATTGACAAAGTCTAAAGAGGCAGCACTAGTGGAAGCAGAAAGTCTTCTGCATAATGCACTTGAACAAGCAAGGAATGTAGAAGTCATGAAAAACAAAAATCTCGAATTGAAAAGGCAAATAGAGATCTGCCAGGCATATTTCCTATCTTTAAATTATTACTTTTGCAAATTAACCAAGCATCAAACCGGGCTCAATGATATTTTTCTGCAGGAAGAAAACAAAATTCTGGAGAAAACTTACAGAAAGAAAGTTGTTGAAGTGGAAAAACTTATGAAAACAATTCATGAGCTTGAGGAAAATATTCTAGCTGGTGGTGCAAGTGCCAATGCGATAAGGGACTATCAGCGCAAGATCTCTGAGATAAATGTAGGTTTAAGTACATTAAGTATTGCAATTTGGCTCTCTGTAGTTCTCCACTGGAGGCTAAATTTTTAGAGGATCAATAAATGTATAGGAGGAGAAAAGGATGGTTGAGAGAGAACTGGCAAGAGTTAAAGTTTCGGCAAGTAGGATAGCTACAGCAGCAGCAAATGAGTGGAAGGATGATGGAGACAAAGTCATACCTGTCAAGCAGTGGATGGAAGAGAGGAGAATTTTGCAGGTTTGCTAATTTCTATGGCAATTATCTTATATTCTTAATAAGTTCTATTCAGAAACTATCTATGAACAGTTTCCTGTCCAATTGCAACAACATGGTTCCTAATATGTGTGCGCTTCCATTGCTAACACAAAATTTTGGTAATAATATGATTTCCCCTGATAGCTCTTAGCATGCACAATTGTAGGGGGAGATACAGAGGTTAAAGGATAAGTTAACTTTAGCAGGAAGAACATTAAAGGCAGAGACTCAACTTAAGGTAAAAAACTTAACAATCAGTTCTAGTCTAAATTGACAATAATCAGTATTTTATAAGTTCCAACCTACCATATCACAGGAGAAACTAAGCTTGAGGCTGAAGACGTTGGAACAGTGCATGAAGCATTCAAGTCTTCCAGAAAAGACAAGAGACCTTTGTGAGAGGAAGAAGTGTGTATTGGCATCGCCCAAGGACCTCAAAAAGGTTTCTCATGCACCCAACAATGACACTGTATTGCAGAAGCCTAACTTAAATTCTGGAGATGTTGATAATGCCAGAGAAATGGTGAGCTTAAACTCAAATGTTGTGAAAAAAAATTCACTAGCTTTGAGAAGCAGGTCATTCAATGACACTGGGAAGGAAAATGCAGAAACAAATGTCAGGTCCAATAGGTATGCAGATGATGTTATGACAGGAAGAAACGAGGTCAACCATGAGGTTAATGAAAAAAAATGTGGAGACAGCAAGTCACAAAATGAGAACCTAGAAAATGGCTACGAAGATATGGTATCTGGGTTTCTTTATGACAAACTGCAAAAAAAAGTTATAAACTTGAGAGAATCTCACAAGGACAAGGATAATGTATTGATCATGAAAGATGAGGAAATCAAGGTTTATATAGAACAGTTCATTCTACTAGGTTTAATGCATAAGTGTTCTTGCTTAATGAAAATAATTTCTTTTATTTCAGTTTCTCCTAAGGAAGGTTGATGTGCTAACGAAGGCTGCAGAAGTGGAATCCAAGAAGAAAAGGAGAAATGCACGAGAAAAGGAAATGATCAAGTTAGAGAACAACAAGCATAATATTGACATCTGAATCAGGTAGGTAAAACTTGGTTTCAGAGGGTGTGTAGCTCACTTTTTCCATTTTACATTCACTTAAGCACACTGATATAAATTTAGATCTAAATGGTAATGTTTCTCTCTATTTTCTCATAAGTACATGCCAAAATTGAGATCATCAATAAAGGAAGGTTGTGAATGTGTGTGTTATTTTATCTTGCTTCACTACTAAAAACATGATGGTTAGTTCTGCAGGTTTCTGAAGTGATTTGAAGCATCATATGAATTCAGAGCTTAGAATTTGAACATGACATCTAATAGTGTGCTGTATCTGGTGATTCTAATGTACAATTTCAACATCATAATAGAGAAGATTGTCCCTTCCCTTCTTTATTTTTATTCTTTTTATTGTGTATAACATACAGTTGAGTTCCGAGCATGTTGAATTTTGTATTTGAAGTAAAGTAATAGAAAGGAAAATTGGTGAATCATCTTCATAGACGGTAGGGCCAGCCATATGTATCTTTTGCTGGAACAATGAAATAAAGATGAAGTTAATATTAGCTTAAAACAAGTAATTAAGTTAAACTTGAATTGATTGATAACAACTTTAATTTGGAAAATTTGGCAGAAAATTACTTGTAATACTGCACTTGAAAAGAGTGCTAAGTTTAAACTACATTGTTCATCAATAAGCCTAAATGCATCCAACTATTGTGAAATGAACAAAGATCACTACTCATGCTTTGATGGAATTGATCAGATTTAGACAAACATGTAAAAATGGATAAAAAAGGAGACTAGCTCTGCTTTTGCAGTTATCTATTGTGAAAAAAAAAGTAGAATTTAGTTATCCCATTAGTTACACACTGCAACATAGCCGATACTGTTCTAGTCTTCTCATTATGGGTAGGAAATATTTTAACAGACTGCTTTAGAGGAGGAAAATTCTAAAGCAATAAGCACTTCATGGGCACATAATTATCATTGAACATTACTAATAAAAAATTGTGCGAAGCACTTACAAAAGGCATACTGAGCATATGAATATAGGATGCCAAACATTTGAAGCAAGAAAATAAAAACAATTATTGTTGGCTTGTGTGAGCTAGAATATTAAAATAGAAGTGAAAACAGATCAGATCATGAGCAGTATAAGGAAATAATTTATCCAAGTCGTGACGGAGATAGCATTTGAGCTCATAGTGGATGCATGCCAATCATTTGATAATTAATGTGCCTGGGAAAATAACACCCATCAAATCTATAATTACCATACAATATAACATAAGTAGGGGTGCTTTCAGCTATGGAACACTTACAGAAATCACATGCGGGATGTTTAAGTAAAGATCCTGAATCAAATTTCAGAAACAGACCACCAGATTATAAGTTAAGATATACGAGCTACTAGAAAAAATTGATAAAGTTGCAAAAGAATAGACAAAGCAAGGGTGCTTTAGAGTTGAAGATGGGATAGCCACAAACATAAAATGGAGATGCATGAAGCAAGGTTGAGTCATCTGTTGGAAGATCCGCACTACACCTCTGTCAATTTTGCAGTGATCTCCATTCTCACCTTCCTTTAGTTGTCAACAGGATCTTTATTTGAAAAATCATTATGTGTCATTTGGCAAAGAACATATCATTCTGCTGGGAATAGCATACAGAACAGGTCAACAATCCTCAACGGTGAGGTTTCCTCGACCTCATGTACAACCAATTACAATCTTTTGTTTCCCCAATTTAAAATGCATTGTTCTCTTCTCCATCTCTGCAAGGTGAGGTGAGGGTGCAAGGTTTCTTCCAAAGATCTTCATCACTTAATAGGATGTCAAACAGGCCTACCAATATATAAGCGGAAAGTTATGGTTCACATTGGCCATGATTGGTGTGCATATATCTATAAATATATGTGTATATGCAAAGCATGACATAATGACTACGCACTATGGACCCAAGGCATAGGCCAGAGAAAGGCAGCACCAGTTGTAGGCAGAATAGTTTTTTTAAAAAAAATAATTGTTTACATTTTAAGCATTTTACATATGAAGCTTTCAATGATGTTTGATGATTAAATTAGATATATTACAATTTAACAGTTATATTTAAAAGTTTTAAAAATATATATACGAGAAATACAATTATGCAAAGTCAAGGCACAGTCCTTTGAATGATCTACATGTGGGTCTCTCAAAACAACATAATGAGTATCTCAAGTTCATCAAAGTGTGTAACTGCTACTCGAAAGTTAAGGACAACAGAATCAAGCAAAAGAATTTATTGAAACAGGAAGTATTTATTAGCAATTTTGCATGCATTAGAAATCAACACTAACATCTCATTGACTACAAAATCAAGGAAAAACAGTAACAGAAATATCCTTTCAAGTTTTCATTTACCTACGTGTGTATCCTAAGCAGCAACTTTATAAGATGAGTTTCTTGACTCCAACCATGATTCAGCCGCAAGTTGTGTGGTTAGAAACCATCCAGCCTTGTCTGGTGCTTCATGAAATGGTGCACAAATTTCTCTCAAGTGAGACTGGAAAACAGATGCTAACCCTTTTTCAGAATATTTATGTTTTCCATGCCCTGTGAAGATACCAAGTAATGGAGGCAAGTTTTCTCCATTCTGTAAGGATTTGGCTAGATCATTCATCCAAACATGTAATGCAGTTAGAGCTGCTCCATGTGAGAGACCCTTCACATATAAGGACCACTGTGTAGCAGATCGAGATTGAAGATCTGTATATATCTCAAGTTGAATTGCCAGGTCGAGAAGCACACACGCTCTTTCCAAATGGTTGAGGTTTACACAGAGATCTATCAAACAATTACTATAGGCTCTTTTTACTTCGCTACTCACGTTATGGAAGAGTACAACAGTTTCTTGTCTAACTGTATCATTGTCACAAGCTTCGTCAACCAGCAAATTTACTAAAGAACCCAGCTGAGTATTTCCTCTTTCAATACAATCAATAATCTTCCCAAGTTCTTCTGTTGCCGTCTGAGCTGCCACATTCAGGAGACAGCCACATAACCTATCATCAGGTTTGATCCCCCAACCTAGAAGTTTGTCAAATGCTTTAACAATGCTATCAGTTCTTCCAGCTTTGCCGTAGCACTGGATTAGAGATGTAAGCACAAAAATATTTGGCTGATACCCAGCTTCTGACATTTCATTCAACATGCTTTCAGCCTCAGAAACTTTTCCACTGCACGAGTATGCAGTTATCATAGCCGAGTAACTCCAACTATCTGGTTTGCAGGCGTTTGATAACTCCTTCATTTCATTAAAAATGTTCGCTGCTTCATCAACTGAATCAACATCAGCGCACATTGACAAAAGCATGTTGTACAAGATTATATCAAGCTCCATTTCCTTCCTCATCTGCCTATACACGTCAAGCGCATCTTCAGCATATCTAGCTTTAGCATATGCTCGCAGAAGAGCTGAGTATGTTGCTCTGTTAGGAGCCAACCCCTTGCTACACATTTCACGGTAAATAGTCTTGACTTGCCATGGTCTTCTGGCCCTGCCCATGGCATCCAACAACGTATTGTAAATAACCAAATTAGGCTTAGCACCAAGGGCCTTCATCTCTTCGTACACATTCAGCGCCCCATCAAAATTACCTGAAATGCCATATACCCTAATCACAGTCGCAAAAGTCACAGGATCAAGCCGCCACTTTTCTGCACGAGCACGGTCGTACAATTCAAGAGCCATCTCGACATTATTCAACCGACCATAAGCATCAATCATGGCCGAGTAGGTGATATCATCTGGGTGGCATCCAAACTCGGGCATTTTCTCAAACCACTCGACTGCTTTTTCGGGCTTGTTGCAGAACCTGGCACAGCTTATCATAGTTGTGAATGTCACGTTATCCGGCTTAATTCCTTTTTCCAGCATCTCCCCCCAGAGGCCCTCCGCGGCCACCAAGTCCTTGGACTTTCTAAGAACCTTAAGCGCGACGTTGTAGAGAATTACCTCCCTGTCGATCTTGCGCTGGAACCAACGAAGAGCAAGAACGGCATTATGGGAGTTGGACATGCTGTTAAGGACGATGACGGCGTCCTGCACGGTTGCTGCGCTGCCGAAGGAGGCAAGGACGGCGGAGATGGAAGGGTCGGTAGGGTCGGAGGAGTCTAGGGAGGCAGCGAGGAGGGCAAGGCGGGCGTAGCGGGAATCGGAGGAGCGCTGGAGGAGGCGGGAGGCGCGAGGGCTGTTGGGGTTGACCCAGATGGAGTTCTTGAAGGGCGATGGATGAGAAGATGGAGGAGAAGGAGGAGGGGAGATATGGGGGTCTTCTTGGGAGACACTGAGTGGCTTGTGAGGATTCCGATGGAGATGAAGGAAGTAGGGAAAGGAAAGGGGGTGGGACGGAATGAAGCTTTTCCTTTTACTCCTGCATGAGGGCGAGGAAGCGAGAGGTAGAAGGAAGGAAGAGGAGGAGTGGAGTTGGGCAAAGGAAGGAGCTGCTGGAGAGAAGCAGAAAGTCATCACCTTGGTCGATTCTTCGCCGCTGTCGTCGCCGCCTCCTCCTCAGCAGCCGACGGTGATGGGGGTTTGGTTTTGGGGACGATGACTGATGAGTTCGCTTCGCTGCCTTATCAGATTATTTACATCGATAGCGTCCACTTCTTCAGGGGATTTACGTCCCGATTGAGTTCCCAAAAGGAAATAAGTTTTCTCGCAAGGACTATTTTGTAAAAAAAAACCGTTATTCCTATTTGGGTAAAACAGGACCTATTTGTAACCGGAGAGAATTTAAACAAAACTTTTAAAGTTCTTTGACAAAATAATTTTATTATTACAAGAATTATGTGTTTCGAGACCACAAACGAAGAAAAACATTTCCATTGCCGGGATTTGAACCCGGGTCGCCTGGGTGAAAGCCAGGTATCCTAACCGGACTAGACGACAATGGACTGTTGCTTTGATTTCAGATTAAAATTATTTAATCTTTAAATTTAATGTGATGCAGTTAGGGGTGTAATCGAGCCGAGCCGAGCCGAACTCCTGGATGTTTGAGTTTGGCTCGTTTATAATCGAGCCGAGCTCGAGCTTTATTTAACGAATATATTCATGGCTCACGAGCTT
>JBBMJZ010360742.1:0-17029 GCA_037833815.1 Zingiber zerumbet
AGAGTGTAAAATTTAGAAATTCAATATCAAAACTATCATTTTTTTTATTTAAAAGTTGATTCATGAGCTTAACGAACGTGTTCACGAGATAACGAGTTTAGCATTGCGAAGCTTGAGCTTGGTTTGTTTCTCTTAACGAGCCTCATTAAACGAGCTTTTATCGAATCGAGTTTCGAATAGCTCACGAGCAGCTTGGTTCATTTACATTCCTAATTGGCACTAGGATGACTGGTTTGATCTCACTAAATTTTTCCACCAGCCGTCATTCACCATCAGGATAAATCAGAAAGTATTTACAATGAGCGCGCGACTAAAAAGTCTAGTATCCTTTAATTTCATATTCTATTTTAAAAAAAAATAATCTTATAAATTTATCATAATTAATAAATTAAGAAGCATTCATAGTCGGCGCCCTTAACCCAGTAATAAGAAAAACATTACACAGCTAGATCTTTTAATATCAAGTGACGTTAATGTGTTCAAACAGATGGACCTTTCATGTAGTTGTACGTTACTGCATGAGACAATCTATTATTATTATTATTATTATTATTATTATTATATATTTATCTGTTTTAAAGAATTGTTGTAGATATTTTAGAGTGTCACTGTCGATAAATTAAATCTATTTCTCTAAGTTTGTATTGACAATCTGAGACAACATGAAATAGTAGATCGAAATAACTTGCATAATTTTTCTTAGAAAAAAGGGAAATTTAGATGCATATTTTGCAAAATTATGATCTTGATAGTAGGATTGTGAATTTGGAAGTATCAAATCGCTCCTAGATTCGGTAGTGACGTTGGATAGGACAGTCATTATCCTGTGGATTAACGAGAGGGGAGATGGGAAAATAAATTCAAGAAACAAGAATGCCCAAAAATAAGATGGAAAACTTGTCGAATTTATCAAAAAAGAAAATTTTATTAATAAAAGAGAGAATAATCTTCATATAACTAGACAGATATTTATAGACACTATACCCTAAGACAAAAAAAAGATTTTATCAATGGCAGAGCGTAGAGGGTGGTGGCCACCGCTCATCTTGAGTTTTTTTTCAGGGGGGATTTAGTATCTAGTTGACTCTACCACCCCTCAAATTTTTTTTAGAAGAGGAGTTTCATGACTATACTGCCTCCTTGATAAAATGTGTTCCTTGGATATTGTAAAGAAAGAAAGAGGTATTTTCAGAAAAGAAAACCTATTGACATAAATTAAAATGAGTAAAATAGGGCACTATTTTAGAACTCATAATTACTAAAAATAATAAAAATATATTAAATACTCAAAAAATAAAAATTACTAAAAATAATAATAAAATCTTTGAAGATTTAGTTGAGGGCCTAAACGGTAGAATTTGGATCTAAAAATTAACGATTACAAGTATTTGTAATAAATATAGATTTTTAAATTTTGCATACGTGGAGATATATAGATAGAGCCTAGTTCAACGGTTACAAGTATCGAATCCAAAGTTATGACCGTTTGAAATTCAACAGTCATGTTAAGTTAATTTTACATCACGAAGGATCATTTTTTATAGTGGAATAGGAGCAAGATCAATGGAATCGGTGGAATTGAAGCAAGATCGGTACAATCCTACGTTACAAATAATTCTACACCTTTTTTTTAGGAGTTGTTGATATGAAAGCTTTGAGATGTCATATAACTTTTGATTTGGATTGAATCATGAGACTTATAATATAGTAAATCAAAATTTATTCAGAAATATATAGTTGATTATCAAATTTATTCATAGCCGCCCAATTTTAGACAAAAAAAAAAAAAAAAATCATTTAAAGCTTCTTTGAGACTAAAATATTTTTAGTTATTTTTATTATCTTGTTGACTATTTAATAATTTATGTTCTTTTCATCTTTACTGAGTTAGGATTAGGATTTTAATCTTATTTAAACATCTATTTAATATTTTTGAAATAATTTTTTATCAATAATATTCTACCATTTCTTTTTCCTAAAATGATGAATTTTTAAATGTTTATTTCCTGACATTAATTCTATCGAATCAATAGGTTTTTAGAAGATTATTTTATGTAATACGGTTATTATTATTATTGTGTTAATATAAATTTTATACCTTTTTATTTTATAATATAAAAATATAAATATTATTGAATGTTAATTTGTTATATTACTAATTAATTTAAATATATATATATATAGATTTTTAGGAGGATCGCATGATTATAAGATCTAATCACGACAAATTCGATCCTAATCCCAATTGATATTGCATAGGATCACGATTATATAAACTATGATTAAATGCCTTCATGATCTTTTTTCGCAACTTGCCATCGAGTCATCAATGAACCTTTCTAAGAAATTAGGATTTCATCCTTTACTTTGAACCAAACTTTTGATCACCCCTTTTCTCCTTCATTTTTGGCACTCTGAATATATATATAAAAAAGTTGGCCTTCACTTTCATGGCACTTAAGTGATATGTCAGTTGGGGACTAGCAATTCCACTATAATTGCACTTACAAAGTTGGGTTAAGGATTAATATCTCAGTTAGTGCAAGGAAAGGAAACGCTGCTTCTGTTTTTGAGCGCTTTAAAGTGGACATGTCTCCCTTTGTGGATTCCATAACCCTAATGCCAGACGAGATTCTTCGTCTTCCTTCATCTTGGACGTAAAAGATGCTTTACGAAAAGTCTCGATCACTTTCGTTTGTTTTAGTTACTTTCTCAAAAGGGTAGTATTGAATACCCTTTTGCGAAAGTAGCTAATTACGTTCGGATTAGTTCGTCGTGTCAAATAATTTAAACAGATTGAGTTATAATTTTATCAACTTATTTAAAAATAGATTCAGACGAGTGATCCGCCTGACCCGCGACTTGCGACCCGCCGCTCACCACCCGCATGAGTCGGCCCACAACAGGTTTAGATGAGTTATGAAAAAAAATATTTAAAACCTAAAATTAAAATGAAAAATTCAATGGACTCTTAGATTTGATTTGCCTAACCTAATCCGTAATTTAAACCTAAAATTTTAATTGTGGGTTTGAATTGGAGATTTTTCAATTGGCTAAAATATTGGGTCGATCCATCCTATAAAATAAAAAAAAAATGATAATTCCAGTTAGCCTCATTAATTATCTCTGGGAATGACCGATCCAGTCCCACGGAAGTTTTCCACTGGCCACTAAGGGAAATCGGGAAAGAAGCCCAGCATCATTTGATTTCGCCCCCTATTTGGAGAAAAAAATTCCTGTAAATACGCTGTAGCTAAGGTTCGAACCGTGAATACCTGGGAGACAATCTAGATGTCCTACCGTGACACTATTGCCCCAAGGACCGACCCATCCTATCAAATGACTGATCTAGTACAGATTGTGGTGTCACGGTCGATTGAAAATTATGGTATTTTGAGCATTTGAAAGTTTAGTGGATGTTTAGAAGATAGAAATATTTGAAGGGCTTTTTTAGAAGTGTTTGAATGGGAAAGGTCAAAGGTATCAGGAACATCGTTTGAAGCCGTGCTTATATAAATGTAGTGAGAGACGGAGATTGAAGAGGCAACGAGAGCGAAATCATGAAAAATTGGATTTCTGGAACGATTGACAAAAATTCGATCTTTTGATCTTCTCTGTGGAGCTCGGCAAGCTGGGCCACGGCGGCTTGTGGTTGAATTGAATGCGACGGTCGTGCTGTTTTTGGCGTGGTTGGGAGTGATTTGTCTGCAGTAAGAAGAAAAAGGTTGGATTTTGATGTGTTTGGATTTGGAAAGATGAGATTTTGGAGATCGGAGAGGCGATGAAGGCGGGACTGAGCACGATCCAGCAGACGTTGACGCCGGAGGCCGCGGCCGTGCTGACGCAGTCGATTGGGGAGGCGGCGCGGCGGAGTCACGGGCAGGCGACGCCGCTGCACGTGGCGGCGATGCTGCTGGTAGCCCCTGGCGGGCTCCTCCGCCAGGCCTGCGCGCGCTCGCACAACCTGGATTCGTCCTCGTCCCATCCCCTCCGCTGCCGCGCCCTCGAGCTCTGCTTCTCTGTCGCCCTCGACCGCCTCCCTACCTCGGCGGCGGCGGCGGCGGAGCCTAGTATCTCCAATGCACTCATGGCGGCCCTCAAGCGCGCGCAGGCCAACCAGCGCCGCGGGTGCCCCGAGCACCAGCCGCCGCTCCTCGCTGTCAAGGTCGACCTGGAGCAGCTCGTCATGTCCGTCCTCGACGACCCTTCCGTCAGCCGCGTCATGCGCGAGGCCAGCTTCTCCTCCACCGCCGTCAAAGCCGCCATCGAACAATCCCTTCCATCCTCCTCTTCCTCCTCCTCATCCGCCGCCATCGCCGCCGCCGTCTCCCGCAATGTCTACCTCAACCCCCGCCTTCATTACCCCCACAGAGGCGGCGGCGGCGGCGGAGGCTCCAGCAGCACCGACCGGCCGAGAGAAGACGAAGTGAAGCGCGTCCTAGACATCCTCTCAAGACCCACAAAGCGAAACCCGATCCTCGTCGGCGACTGCGACCTCGACGCCACCCTCCCACAAGTGCTGCAGAGGATTCGCTCCCTCGACGCCCCGTTGCCGCTTCGCAACGCGCAAATTCTCCCCTTTGCGAAGGAAATCGCCTCCATCTCCGCCGCCGACCACTCCCTTCTCCCCACCAAGATCAGGGAGCTCGGTAGCTCGATCGAGTCCTCCATCAGCAGCGGCGACCGCGCCGTGATTCTTGATCTGGGCGACTTAAAATGGCTCGCGGAGAGCCCCAGCGGCGCCGGAAAGCCATCCCTCTCCGAAACCACCCGCGCTACCGTACAGGAAATGGCGAGGCTCTGGAAGCATTTCCAGGGGAACAGCCGGATGTGGCTCGTCGGAGTGGCGGCTTCCGCCACGTACCTCCGCTGCCAGGTGTACTACCCGACACTAGAGAACGACTTGGATCTCCAACCCGTCCCCATCGCGTCAAGGTCAACTCTTGATCCTCATTCTGTTTCAGTCAGTAAAAGGTGAAATCGTCATCTTAACGATACCAACATTCCTATGAGATTCGATAGATCGTAGTTAATCTCTTTTCCTTTTAGTAGGTTTGGGGGCAACAATATGCATGGTAACAATGTCAAAAGCCTAGCGGCATCAAAAGCTTTAGTTGGAATAGGTGCCACCGGAGTTCTTCCAAGACAACCACTATCGATCACTGATCTATCATCTCGACGATCAACTCTCTGCCCCGCTTGCACGAAAAGTTATGAGCGCGAATTGTCCATACTTATGGCCAAGGGGTCTGAGAAGGACTCCGCGAAACCGGAGGACAGCCATGGATTGCCTCAGTGGTTGCGAATTGCCTCCTGTTCTCTTCTTCAGGTATCAAGTCTATTGATTGCCTTTTGCATTGCTCATGGCATCCTAACGATGAGCATTGTGTTCTTATGTAGAGTGAGGAGGAAGGACTAATTCGGAAGCGAAGAAGCGAAGAGCTTCGTAGTAGATGGAGTGAAACTTGTTCCCGACTTCATCACGAATATCGTCGATCATCTCCAACCCTGTCCACTCCCTCGAGTGTTTTGAATCCACATCGACCGCCTCAACTCAATTTAACCTTATCGCAAACCGGGGATGCTATTGCAGCAAAGCAGCCTACTAACCATCCAGATAGCTCAGTGAAGGCTGATTTGGTTCTCGGGAGCCCGGAAGTTTCAACTTCTTCGGTTGCGAAAACACACCAAGAGCGCCTCAAGGATTCGATTGGGTGCACGCAAGACATGTTCGCTGGTCGCCGAAGTGCTAAAGTTGCTGGCATTTCCGACATCGACATGTTCAAGAGGCTATTTAGTGGGCTCACTGAGAAAGTCAGTTGGCAACAGGAAGCAGCTTCAGCTGTTGCTTCTGTTGTGGTGCAATGCAAGTCGGGTAACGGAATGAGGCGCGGTCGTGCTACGAAAGGCGATATATGGCTTCTTCTTGCCGGGCCGGATAAAATCGGTAAGAAGAAGATGGCCACTGCTCTATCCGAGCTAATGTTTGGTACTGGTCCTATGGTTGTGAACTTTGGTCACACACCGGGCACCTTTGGCAATGTCGAAGAGTCGAATTTAAGTCTCCGCGGAAGGACATCGATGGATCGAATAGCGGAAGAAGCACGCCGAAACCCTTTTTCGATGATAGTCCTTGAGAACATAGATCAAGCGGACATGCTCGCTCAGGGTAAGATTAAGAAAGCAATCGAGAGAGGACATCTCGTTGATTCGTATGGTCGGGAGGTCAGTTTAGGGAGTATGGTCTTTGTTCTTACTTCAGATTGGCTACCGGAAGGGCTAAAGAACTCATATTGTTCCCTCATTGAGTATGAGAAAACCATACTCGATTCTGCCCGCGGCGGATTTGAATTGGAGCTTACATTTGGGAACAAGCCCGGGAAACGGCATCCAACTTCGATTTGCTACGATGAGAGACCAATTAAGCTCAGGAAGGATAGCTTCGTAAGTACTAGCCTTTCCCTCGACCTTAACCTATCAGTCGGTGAGCATGAGTTCGACAAGGGCAGGCTCACGATTAGCGACTCAACATCCTCCTTGGCCTCAGACCTCACCCAACTAGTCGACGGTGTTGTAATGTTCAAGCCAGTCCACTTTGCTCAGCTACAACGGGACGTGGTCGAGTCCGTGTCAATGAAATTCGCAACCACGATGGGTGAGGGGATCACAATTAGGATCGACGACGAAGCTCTGGACAAAATCACCGGCGGTCTATGGCTAAGCGGCACGACATTGGATGACTGGGCTGAAAGGGTGTTGGTGCCCAGCCTGAACCAACTAAGGGACAATTTGAGACATGAACCTGGACCAAGACTCATTCGACTCTCCGCGACTAAGACAGACCAAACGAGAAGCAACGCAAAGGAGTGGTTACCGACGACCGTGGCCATTGCTATCGATCGCGACCACGATAGCTGAAGCATCATAGAAACTCCAATCAAATTTTTTCAAGAAATTAGGATGTACATGCCAATAGAAACTTAAACTACTGATAGGTATTTGCTAAGAATACTTGTAATGATCTCGTTGCCCATTAATCTTACTATAATCTTTTTATTTGTCATCTTAAGTTTATTTATATTCGTTCAATAGTAAAAATACATACGACAAATACCTTAAACTCTAATCCTAAATTATAAAGATAACGTTACCGTTAGTTAAGTTCGGCTCGACTTGTTCACACCGCAACCAGTTGTTTGTTTCTGATATCTGTATCAACTACCAACTACTGGTTGTATTGCTGGTGATGGCCCAACTACCTCTTGATATCTTTCTTTCTGCATAATAAAGAATTATTAAAAATAAAAAATATAATATTTTGTGAACGAAAAAAATAAAAAGGATATTCATAAATTATCCTAATAAACAAATAGCACATTATAATACAATTATTTAAAGTATTTATGAAAAATAAAAAATGATACAATAAATTAATCTTTATATAACTTAGAAAATATTGCTCTTTGTAATTTTTTTAATAAATAATAATTATCACATTGTTCTTTTAATATGGCACCATAAAAATTAACACCTTGCTTTCATTATAAATTGGTGATTGGACTGAAACCAAAATAGTGGTTTTATAGCTCAATATCTTTTAAGTTAGGCAAAAATTTTAAAAAAAATACATTTTATTTTTATTATCATCAAATAGATATTCTAATTTTTTTTAAAAAAATACTAAAAGCGAAAATAAAAAGCACCCTCATAGCTTTCTTTGTGATTGAATTTAGACCATTGAAATGGGAATCTTATGAAAATTTATCATGGAGACATTTGAAAAAATTGCACTCTCTATAAGCTAATAATATCTTCCACTATTCTTATTCTTGCAAATGGAATGGTCTAACCCTCGATATCTTGCATCTTGTGGACTACCTTTCCGATCGAATCGGGTTTCGATAATGATCGATAATGACTTCAAGGATGAACAATTCAACCCTAACTACTTTTGATCCAATTGACCACCAATCGACTACCAAATAGATAAGCTAACAGCTCAGAGCTCCAACCCTACGTTGCATCAAAATTTATATATTAATTATAATTATTTTAATTTAATTAAAATTAATCAAAATTATTACAATGAAAATAATTTTGATTAGAAAACATGGCCAAGAGTTGTACAAGTAGAATTGCACTCTCCATTAAAGTAGTGGAATTAGTATCATAATATGGAAATATATTTATCTTTATTATTTTAATGAATTAGTACAAGAATACCAGGAGAAGTATATTATTGTGATTATTCTTCTTTTCAAATATATATTGAAAGAAATAAAGAAAAAGGAAAAGAAAAGAAGATATCAGATGTTACAGGATGTGTCGTTTCGATACCCAGAATAAACCGGTTTTTTTATATTGGTTATCGTAACGTTTATTAAGCAAAGAGCATGACGGCGTTACAAGGCGCGAGATCTGCGAACGCCGGCGGCCCCTTGACCACCTCCCACTCCACGGTCTCCTCCGTCGCGCCGGCGGTGGCCACGTCTGCTAACGTCCCAACGCCGACGTGCAGGCCGCTCCCCACCACGTAGATCGTCCTCCTCCCCCCTTCGTGTGCCGCGCCTCCGGCGCCCCCGATCACTGCGTACGGCCGCCTCACGTCGCCGGGGACTCCGCCACCCGACACCGGTCGCCACCGGTCGGTCCCCTCGTCGTACGCCTTCACTCGCCCGTCGCCGCACTCGGAGACGACGTAGAGCCGGCCGCCGGCAACCGCGCTCGACCCCGTCCAACCCTCCCGCATCCCCACCCGCATCTCCTCCCACGCGTCCCGATCGGCGTCGTAGACGCCGCCCCGAGGCGAGGAGTCGAACGGCCAGGTCCAGCCCTCGGTGAGGTACATCCGCCGGCCGACCACCGCGGCGTCGTACCGCGCCATCCCGCGGCGCATCCCGGCGGCCGGGGCCCACTTATCTGCCGCTGGATCGTAGCACTCCACCGCCGAGATCCCGCCGTCGCCGCCCCCTGCCGCGAAGATCCGGCCCCCGATCGCGCACGCCGAGAAGAAGCACCGCGGGGTGGGCATCGGCGCGGCGGCGCACCAGGAGTTCGTAGCGGCGCGGTAGGCGAGCGTGGTCTGCAGCGGGAACTGGGTATCCGATCGCATCCCGCCGAGGACGTAGAGCTCGCCGCGGCAGGGGAGGACGGCGCAGGCGAAGGCCGGGGGGCAGAGCGGGCCGTCTCCCCCCGCCGGGAGTGGCATCGGCGGTAGCACAAACCAGCGGCGGGTGCGCGGGTCGAGGGCCTGCCACTGCAGCCGGAGGGTAGCCCGATCGAAGGCGAAGACGAACAAGTAGGGAAGCGACCGCTCGGCGGCTGCCTCCGCCTTGCTGCGGAGGAAGGTGGGGCTTGAGAGGGCGCGATTCCAGGCGGAGGAGACGGACCGGGCCAGCGGTTGGTAGGGGAAAGGCAAGTGGAGGAGGCACTGCTCTGCCACCTCATCGGGCAATCCTGGGATCAACTGGTCCCCTTCCGCTTCCACCGATCGTCGCCGCGGCACACTCTCCTCCTCCCCTTCCACCGCCGTTGCCGCCGCCATCTCCACCGGCTCCGAGCGGGGAGGCATCGTCCCCAATTCGATCGAAATGGTAAGCGCCCTCTTCGATCCTAATTAAAAATTTGATCTTTTTCTGCTCCTTTTCCTCAAGCAAATAGCAATACGCGTCTATATATAGAAGGATCCTTCGGATTAGGTTTAGGGAAATAGTTTATTTATATATAGCAATCAATCATGTGATGGGCTTCCAAAGAGAGACAATAAAAAGCCAGAGAGGAGTGGTGGTGGTGGTGGTGGTGGTGCTGCTGCTTCTGGTGGGTGGTGGTGGTGGTGGGGCCGCCGTCGTGGCGTGCACCGCCGGACCCACCGAATGCCAAAATTAGGGCCAAAGATCAACCTTTTGCATTTTGCTCCTATTTGCCATTTCGCCTCTCAGACCTTTCATCAATGACAGCAGTGCCCAACAGTTGTTCGACAAAATTACCCCAAGCAGGCAGTGGACCGTCAGCCGAGCTCTTCTTCTCCCCAAAGATGCCCGACAGATGCTCGGGGAAATGACTGAAAGAGCATATGATGATCGGATCTCATCCGAGATTCGAGTTCGATCATTTGCCAGATGGATACCAGTGAATTGCCCTGGGGACAACAATGGACTGGTGACGATGACAGTAGTGTTCAATTAGCAGTCTTATCTTTAGTTCCTTGATCCCTGGGTTTCTTGGGCAGAATGATTCATGCCGGTGGAATAATTTGGCCAGGAGAGAAAAAAATTGAGTGGGTTCCTTTGAATTGAGGTAAAGGTCAAGGCATGGGCTGATAAGTGATAAATTGCCATGATTTTGAGCAAGTGGATGGGTTCCACTAAACACCTAATTCCCGCTTTACGGGTAGTTTTGGTCGAATTTGAAGCTTGCTTGAACTCGCGAATTGTTGAGGGCAAATCAGGTGGTGTAAAGGACACTAGGAAAAGTTAGAAGCAACTAGCCTCTTCTAGCAAGTTGCTTCTATGCCATTTGTGAGCACAAAGTGCTCGGGTATTAGTCGGGCGCCTTGTTTGATTTGATCTTGCCAATGTTGATTATCGTCTGGATGATCAAGTGTTGTTTTTGCCACTATGTGATGGTGCCGGATTGCTCAAACTTTTTATCACCACAACTTTACCAACTGTATTCCCTTTGTCATGACCTTATAGCACCATCCTCATGTACAAACTTAACTCAGGCCATTGGATTACTGAAACACTCTACCCTACTTTATCCTACTTCCATTCATCCACCCATCTATCTCAAACTCAAGATCTTAGCAATAACTTAGCAAGCTCAAGATCTTGTTCGCGATCGAGAGTCCCACACAAGAACAATAATTCGAGAGACAATGAACTACTTCATCGATCCAAATTCAGACAACTGGCATTTGTTGTTTGAGCACACCTGGTGGTTGACATGTTTCTTTAAAGGGGGCAAGACAGGGGAGGATGAACTTGTAGAATACAATGAATGGTTCGAAATCTTTTAATCTGAATATAACACATGATTACATTTTTAACAGGTAGAGAGAGAGGCCAACAACAACAAGTCTGTTGAGGGAACATGAGATGACAATGCTTTGGGATCTTGCCTTCCACTCTGTTGCCATTCCTGTGGAGACTGATGCGAGCTGCTGGTGTTCTAACTCTTCTTCCTCGACAAATACAAGGTCAGTTGGTAAATAGGCCTATCAGATTTTGTTTCATTACATAATAATTAATAGAGTTTCTTTCTTCCATTTAAAATATATAAAAGTTGCTGTGATAGGGGAATATTGTTTGATGGGCAAAAATTGACGCCTGTTTTTTTTATTGGAATCAGCAAAGAAGCGTCCCTTTTTTTCATTTATTATCAAAATGATGCCCCATTCTACATTAGTATATTTTTATTTTTGAAACTATCCTTGTTTTTAATGTAGTTGTGGTATATATGAGTTCATAACTGCTCTACAACATAGATATTTTAATCCTGATTATAGTAGTTATAGTTCATAACTATTGACACTTCATCTATGATTAACACTAGTTAATATTTTATTGTAGTACTTAAAGTTTATAGTAATATGGATGTTTCATCTCTGATCAATATTTATTAATATTGGTCAACATCATGCTATAACAACTACGAATTATCTATTATTATATAGATAATTTATTTCTAATCAGTCAATATTATGATGCAGTAACTATGAAATTATAATTGTTAGTAACTATGAGATTATAATTACTATAAAGATTTTATAAAAACGTGGTATCTTTTTTTATTTTTGTCATGGTTTGTTTATTGGCGCTTTAATATAGATTCTTTTATTTTACTATCAAAATTATTTTGAAAAATATTTCATTAGTAGGTGAATAATTTAGAAGATAGGTATTCTTAATCCTCTTTCATGCTTGTTTTACGCTTTAAAATATAGTTTCATGAAATTAATGATTGCAGTGTGTTTTTTTAATTATAAAAGATTATAAGACTATTGCTCTCTGTTTTTTTTTAAAAAGTTTTATAAATAATAACTTATTTAATAATAATAATAATAATAATAATAATAATAATAAAGTCTTATCTCCATAATTCATAAAGATAATGTGAATGTGGAGCCACAACAACAATTTTTAGGGTATAACACTTTACAAAATACCCTAATTTATGTAGATTGTGAAGGCTTACAAGGAATAGAAACTTCCGTGAAGCTCATCAAAATTGTATTGGCATATAAGACAGTTCTGGAGGGTTATCACCTTTGGTTACAATAAACTAAACTGATAATAATAATATCTTACTATTTTATTAAAAATCTCCTCCCTTTACTAACTAACTTTGGTGAAGCCTAAAATGAATTTACTTTAATGCCCTTTTTTCTATTCACACTAAAAATAATTTCAAGGTTTATTAGTAATTTCACAAGCGAAACAATCAGTATCTAGAGTTCGAGACTCAGCTACAGCATATTATTATGAATTTTTTTCATCATTAATTTTCTCTGGTTGTTTTATATAAAAAAATATAGTTCTCTTTAGTCCCACATCTTAAAATTCATAACACTATGATCAAATAAGCTTCTATAAATATTTTAAGCCGACGATATTAAAAAATATACTTTTCTTAGTTTTTTTTACTTAGATAAGTATAATATTAAATTAAATTAATTTTTTACATAGGGAAGCTTGTTACAGTAATTTGTTGTTGGGATTTTCTAGCATCATCCTACGTGTGTGCCGATCACTAGTATATATAAATGAACTATGAGCACTAGCTAGAATTTGCTTGAACCCTACATTACAATGAAACTCCAGCATTTTTTAAGCATACGAATGGCCAAAAGCAAGCCTACCTATGTAATCAATTTTGATAGGTTCATTATTTTAGTGTTATTTGTTTTTATTTGCTTGATAAATATGAAGTATTCTTTATTTTTAGTAGAATATAATCATGTTTAGAACATTAACAACAGAGGTCAAGTGTAGTGCAAGAGAAAGAGAAAAAAAGAAGACAGAATATTAAAATCCTTTAATCGAGGAGTCTAATGTTCGACTTCCACCGTAGAGAACAACAAAAAGAACCATAAATTTTGCCTCAATTAAAGGACTTAAAGAATCCTATTAGTGGACAAATCTTTCACTAAATCATTGACCTAATCCAGAGGATTTTTTTTCTTCCATTGTTTATGCTTCAAATGACTTTTAACATTTATTTCTGTTTTGGTTTAATTTGCTAACTTACTATTGTTAAGTTGACATCAGATAGATTAACCGTCACTAAGATAAATTGGGAAGTACTAGCAGCCCATTGGGAAGTACTAGCAGCGGGCGACCCATTAGTCCAGTATTTTTAGATTAACCGTCTATTAAGAAAACTCGATCCTTCAATATGTGAAAAACTGAGAATGTATCCTACAACACCATTACTTCATTACCTGGACACTAATTTACTAATCAAGTTGTTTCTTTGGACAATGTAATTAAACTTTTCATAATAATTTGACAATTAATTATAATATTGATTTTTTTTTTTAATAAATGCTATTAGGATTACAATTGATCTATAAAGGACTGTTTGATGCACGAAACTTCCATATATTTTATAAGAGATTATTTTTGCGAAGTAAATTTGTGACATCAAGGGTACATGACAACTTTAGTGTTGCACCACTTCACAATTGATCTATATATTTTGAAAAAAAAAACCCTAAAATTAAATTGAATATCCTCTTTAAGACTAGTTTTTATTAAAAGACACTCACTAATCTCGCCTAATATGACTCAACTCATTTATTGCTCGATCAAGCAATTATTTATAGGATTCTCATAATTAATGACTTAGGTTTAGTTAAGCTTATTTCTAAATGGGCCATTTAAAATGGGCTAGACCCAACATCAGAGCCACCAATCAAGTTGTCCAATATCTACAGTACGAGTCTAAATTAATTTAATATATTTTTTAGATTTTAGTTTAGTTATCTTTTTAATGTTTTTTAAACACTTTTTGCACAATAATAATCTTACAGCTTCTTGGATTAAATATATGACCAAACTTGACGCTTGATTCTAGAATCTTGTAAGAATTTAATTTGCAAGTTTACTAATTAATAATTAAAATTATGAAATGAGATAATAAGTTGTATTATGAAATATTACGTAGCTTTGGAAATTTGAATGAAACAATAAGAGGTGAATGAAGGAGATTCTTCTGTGTACGAGTTTTAGTCCATATTGGGAGTCATTATTATTTTATTATTGATTTATATTGTATTACATGTATGTATATTATGAATAAATATATGGGGAGAGACTCTCTTATACATATGTGCACAGGGGGTGCAAATATAGACTCAGATCGCACTGAACCAAGTTGATTCGTGTGTGAGCATGAATTGCGTGCGTCGAATGTCGGATTAGTTAAGGCAAGATTTGCCCAAGCGAATGAACTAATATTTTACCACCGAATACATTTTACAGACTGTTTAAGTGTGTAACGAATACATTAATCGATGATTAATGATGAATTGGTAATCGACCGAGTGACAACGGCTGATTAGATCAGGGTCTTATGTTTTGATCTCGACGAATAAAGATGATAAATGATCATTAATCAACTATTAATTGTTATTTCTTCTTTGAGCTCCTGGATAATGAGGCTATGACTAAAGAAGGTGACACTGCAAAAGCATTAATAAAGAAATTCTTCCATCTTCATCTCCAAAATTTCTCTCTACAGTGTATTTTGCTTGGTAGAATTTTCGTGAAAGTAGTCGGATACACACTACGTTCACCGCAAAGAATTAGTGCTTGGTTGTCGATGTTGTCTTCCCGTTGTATCATGAGAAATAAACGTCAATCATAACCTTAAAGTACTGTCGGAGGAGGATAAATCTATTTTAAGGAAACTATGTCAAATGCAAACCTCAAACAACTCGACACTTGACTGCCACGAAGTCTTGATCTCGATCGGATATCTCAAACTCGGACATCTCAGCCTTGATCTCAAACATTTCGGCCTCAACACTTGAGTGACTCAGCAACTTGACCAACTTGGACTCGGCCATACAAGGCTACTCAACAACCATCTAAGCTGCTCATTCTTCCCTGCTTGACAGTCACTCAATAGATAAGTCAAAGTTGAATTTCAATTTCAACTAAGCAACTATCCTTGTAATCTCTAGCAAGCAATCTTCATTGTGGAAAATTGTCTAACATTCTTAAAACATATTCATTTATGTTGAGATAACAACGAAGAGTGTTGAGGTGAAACAAAATCAATGCGTGACGACTTCTCTGTCCTAATTGAAAATTTTCTAATCAACTATGAGGAAAAGCTAGAGAAGTTCACTAGGTTGAACTCCAAGTGATGACAACAAAAGATGCTCTTCTACTTGATCACACTGAGTCTAGTTCGGTTCTTGACCGAGGAACCTCCTAAGCATGATGAGGATGTCATTGATATCTAAACCATCAGTGCAGTGGAGATATGAACTCATTCGAGTTCCTATGCTGAAACTATATATTTAAATATCTTGTCGACTTACTGTATGTTGTGTACAACACAAAGAGAATGGCTAAGGAGTTGTGGTAGTCCTGGACAAGAAGTATAAGATAGAGGATGTGAGGCCAAGAAGTTTATCGTGGGCCAATTTTTGGACTTCAAGACTATGATTAGTCAAGTCTAGAAGCTTCAAGTGATCGCGCACGAGATTCACTTGGAAGGTATGGTTCTGAGTAAAACCTTTTAGGTGACTGCTAAATTGAGAAGCTGTCTCAAAAGACTTCAATAACTACCTAAAGGACAAGCGGAAGGAGATGAACGTGAAGAACTCATTGTTAGACTTTAAATTGAGGAAGACAACAAGAGTTCTGAAAGAAAGTTGTTCTCCTTGGCTACTATGAAAGTCAACGTGGTCAAACACAGTCAAAACTCAAAACAGAAGAATCCCAAGTTCTCCAAGATGAGACCATAGGAGGTATAAACAAAAAGAAGTTCTTTGGGAAGTGTTTCAATTATGATGAATTCGGTCACAAATATTCGGAGTGCAGAAAGTTAAAAAGGAAGTAGGAGGTCAACTTGAATGAGGGACTAGAAATGGATGACCTATGTGTCGTAGTCTCTGAAGGAGTTATTACACAACTTTGAGAAATCAAAGATGGAAAAAAATTATTCATGGGGAACTTAGTAACCTTAGACATCATGGGCCAAGGAAGTGTAGTGCTGAAGATAACCTCAAGCAAGGAGTTGATTCTTAACAATGTGTTGTATGTTCTGAAGTTTAGAATAATCTATTGTTTGTATCACTATTAAGCAAATATGTCTTCCGTATTGTATTTGAGTCATAAAGAGTTGTTCTATTTAAAAATGGAGTATTTTAAAGAAAGAGTTATGTAATCGATGAGCTATTCAAGCTCAGTGTAATAGCTATTAGACTTAAGTTATAAAATTGAAAACTCTTCCGTTTATATGCTTGTATCTTCGTGCTTATGGCATGGTAAACTAGAATATGCTAACCATGATATGTTACATAGATTAATTAATATACAAAACATACTTATATTCCACTTTGATCCGAAATATAAGTGTGAGATTTGTATTGAAATAAAAATGATAAGATTATCCTTTCAACATGTTAAAAGAAGCAATGAACCACTCGGTCTAATTCACACCGATGTGTGCGATCTAAAAGGTAAATCGACACATTGTGGAAATAAGTACTTTATCACTTTTGTGGATGATAATATAAAATAATGTTATGTGTATCTTCTAAAAAGTAAAGATGAAACTATAGAGAAATTTATTCTCTATAAGAATGATGTTGAAAATCAACTTAATAAAAGGATTAAGGTGGTTTGAAGTTACAGAGATGGTGAATATGTATTATCGTTCGCTGAGTTGTGTGCTGAACATAGAATTAAATATGAAACAATAGCACCTTATACTTCTTAGCAAAATGAAGATGCTGAGAGAAAGAATCGTACTCTACGGGAGATGATAAATGTTCTTCTATTGAGCTCTGAAT
>JBBMJZ010361053.1:0-17027 GCA_037833815.1 Zingiber zerumbet
GAAACCTCTGATAGAAAAGCAAGAGAGGAGGAACCGTAGATGAAGAAGAAATCACAGCAACACGTACCATTTATATAGGGAGCGATACAAAGCCAGAATCAATTGATTTTATATTTCTAAAATTTAAATTTGATATAAAATCTTTTAAATATCGATATTTATTTACATTTAAAAATAAAATAAAACAACTTGCCTTTTTACCTGTCATTAACAATCTTAAAGTGTTATAAAATATAATAATTAAAAAAATTATAAATAATAATATTAGAAATAATGATAAAACTATTTATGGGCGAAGAGCATAAATATAAAAGAATTAGTAATACAGAGAAAACTAAATAAGACTTGGAAATTATAAGAAATTTAATTTAATTGTAAATTTTAATCCATTCACTATTTAAAAAAAATATTCTTTCCACCTGTTTAAAATTAAAAAAAAAATCATTCTCAATAGTTGAATTTGTCCTAAAATAATACTTCCTTTTATATTATCATTATTCTTTAGGATGAAATCAATAGGGTAATTTTAGTAAAATAGATTTAATTTTATCTATTACTATAATTGAACTGATCGATTAAATTGAATCGAATAAATTAATTTCTTTATCTAACCGCTCTAATTTTTCTATAAAAATCCAATAAACCAAACCAATAAAAAATATTGATTTTTTCATCATTAATAGAGGAAGACAAGTCGGAGCAGGGCTCAAAGACTCATGGATTGAGCAATTAGATGTCATCAAGCCGAGCCAAGCTGAACTCTTAATGTTTGAGTTTGATTCATTTATAATCGAGCCGAACTTGAGCTTTATTTGACGAATATATTTATGGCTTACGAGTTTGTTCGAGTTTTAATCGAGCCTAAACGAACTTAACAAATATAAATTATAAATTTAAATATTCATTAAAAATTAAATTATATATTAAAAAAAATATAATATTCTTATTAAAATTTATAAATTTATTCTAATAAATAAATTTAATATATTTATCTATATGTTTCATATAGAATATAAAATCTATAAATTTAATATCAAAACTATTATATTTTTTATTTAAAAGTTGATTTATGAGTTTAACGAATATGTTCACGAGCTGAGCTAATTAACAAGCTGAATATTGTGAAGCTTGAGCTTGATTTGTCTATCTTAATGAGCCTCATTAAATGAGTTCGTTCAAATAAGCTTTTATCGAATCGAGCTTCTAATAGCTTATGAACGGTTTGATTTATTTATACCCCTAAATATGTAGGATTTATGTGGCAAAAAGACAATTCGCTCGCTCCCGGGGAGGTCATGCTCAATCATGCCGAGTTTCGACCCTAAGATCTTATGTGACAATACCCCATGTTTTAACCATTGCACCGCCCCGAGGAGACTAGATATATAGGATTTATACCCTTAGATATGCAGGTTATAATCAGATTGTGAGAGAGGAGAGTTCAGACTTAGAGCCGAAGTTCAGAGATTTGGTGTAATGCCGACGATAAGAGATGAGGAGAGACTAGAATTAAGGAGAAATAGCGTGAATCAGTGAATTCGATTAATTTGATTTGACAAATATTTTACCAACCCTACTCTTATTTGAAATAAATAATTATCTCATATTTCTGCATGATATTTGATCGATATAATACCATATCTATCATATGTTCTTTTTCTTCCTTTTTGATTCCTTTCCTCGAGTTATAGCGAACAGCAATTGTCATATGCAGCTCTTATTCTTTCTGTTCAATATTTAAACATCTTGAACCGTAAAGCAAAATTCTTCTTTTTTATACAGCACGTGGAGTACATACATGACTGAGAATACAGATTCAGAAGGCATGACGAGAGATCATTGCCAACTAAATGAAATAGTATGGCCCTTTACAATAATTTCTAGTGTCGCCTTCTTGAGAAAGCAAAGGTACGCTCAATGAACAAGTTGATTGTGGAACAGGAAAATCATCAAGCAACCAGTTTGCAGGGGAAACTCACACATGCATCTGTACAACAATTCTGACGTGCATAGAAAAGTCAAGTAAGCAAGTGAGTATCCATCACCTTGCTTGCAGGTGCTTTGTCTCGGCGCTCCACGTAAGCAGATGGAAACCACCCAGCTTTTCCTTTGCATTCACCTTCGGACCACCCGTTGGGTGCTACCTGTGGAGTCTTGTTGAAGTCAAAAGAAACGATGGAATTGCCTACGTAAAAAATTTCAAAGCTGCTTATCACATTTTTTGTTGCAACCATTAACAAAGATGAGCAGAAGCTACGTAGGAGTAGAGAACAAAAGCCAACTTAAATTATAAAACTTTTAGTAGTACGTTTGCAAGGCACCTTTCTCACCTAAACAGTCACACTAAAAGACTAAATGGAAACACTGAGAGGGCACTCGATTGTATAAACAACCATACAAGTTGTCAGAATTTATCAAAATCCATCACTTTTTTTACTGCTAGTTCTTGTGTTTATTATCAAGGCATTTTTGCAACCTTTGTGGATGCATGTGAGAAAATTCCCAGAGGGATCTGAAAGGTAGAGTAGTGATGCAATTCTAAGAAAATATCATAACAAGCTCAAAGTCCTCTGATGATTACTTGATCATTACTAATTATTTTTTAGTATTGATTATTTTCCAAAAACAAAACAACTCAACATGAGTGACATCAACCCACTGCTCTGGAAATAGAAACTTTACCAACATTGCAGCTCTCTTGCTTCCCTTTCTAAGAATAATGCTTAATCACATTCCAACTGCTAAAGTCTCTTTGATTAAACACAGAGTGAGGAAGAGTAAGGGACAAGAATGACAGTTTTAATTGGTTGGATTTAAAAGTATAGTTGGAGCCTTGAAGACACTGATTGTGAAGAAGAGTTAAGAGGTCGGTATAATTCAAAGATAATAAGAGTACAAACCTAGTGGCATATAGATTCCAACAGAGTGGGCTTACGGAGTCGCAATTTAGAATATCATTTAGCGTAGGTCAACATTGATAAAAGGGTGCTCAGCTTTATCTGAGATTCACTAAACTTCTGCTACATGACTAAAAAAATTTATATTCACAATGGTTGGAGTCAATTGGTCGTAAAATTTACTAATTTAGCATGACAAGATTTAAAAGAATGTCTCTGGTTGATAAATTGAATTCCTCTCTCTCTCTCTCCCTCCCTCCCTCTCTTCCTTTGTTCTATCCTATGATTCCTCTTTGTTCTCTCTTCTCTAACTTATCCAGCACCATTTTGACTAATACCTACTATAGAGAAAACATTATAAGTAGTTTAGAGCTGTGCTTCGTGCCCAAATAAATTAATTTGTTTGTCCAAATCATTTATTTCACCACCTAATATGGTGCATCACTTACACAAACAGAAAATCCAAATGGAAATGCATGGCATAGATGACTTAGCCTGTCTCTTGGTGACGATGTACCTGGCGCACTACAACATAGTCAGCCACAGATAAATTTAGCTCTCCATCAGTTTGTGCATCAAATGGGTGAATAACCTTCATATAAGTAGAATAAAAAAAGATAAGTACCAAATGCATGAAATTTATCTACTAAACTAATTTCACGCAAAAGTTGCCTTTGAAAGTGTAACACATTCACCCATAGAATTATTTCATGACACAAATCTGCAAACAGGGAATAAAGCAAATATTTGCTATTTGTATAAACATAAGAAAAAGATACAAGAAAACTTGTGAGACACTACTCGGTGTCAATCCATAAAACAATTTTTTATAAATTATACATATTCTAAATATTGTATATTTGGTGTTTGTTACATTTAACTAACCTGTTGGCAAACAATTTCTTTCAATGAGTGCAGCGGGAATGTGACTCAAGATGCTTAGGCTAAAACCCTTAATAGGCAACAAAGTCATTATGGCCACAAACCACAAATTTTCTCTATCAGTTTTGTACTTTGGTTGCTGCAAGGTCATAGTAACAAGTAGTTTCATCTCCTTTTTTATTCAGGAATGATAAATGGCGTGCAAGTAAATTAGCAGTACCACCAATTCTTGTAAATAGCCCTGACTAATCCCTTGTTTCACAAAATTTATCATTAATTATTTAGTATCCACTAGTCATCTCACTATTAAGTTTGACAATACGCAGAAACTCTTGTGATAAGACACACAAACCCAACTATCACAAGAGCATCATTCAATACTGAGTTAGGAGCCTCTTTGGAAAGTTTGACTAATTCTAAAAGTTACATTCTTACAGAAAATAGGTCTAGAAGTTACAACAGAGTGCATTGCAGCAGCAATTCTCAATAGTAATTCTGGGAAAAGTTGCATAACATAAAATGTTCATGGAAAATAAAAGTTATATATAAAAACTTCCAAGAAAATTTTAAATGTGAAGGAAATTTTTTGCATGGATCAATTAGATGTGTAAGGCCTTGCAAGCCAAACATCCATCAAAATTAAGATAATCATCTAAAGTGTAATTCTTACTTGTGCAACAAAATACATTGGATGCTGACCATTCACAGCAGGATCACCAGGTATAATTTTTTTTGGATCTCTGTCTTTGGTTTGTGTTTGCATGGTCTCAGTTATTGTATCCTGTGTCATAGCCTCATTTTGAGAATCAGTGTTTGAGGGAAGAGCCTGTGTTACAGACTCGCCCTCAGATCGACTTGTATTGTAATTTTCCTTTCCTGTTTGAGATTGCACTGTCTCAGTTATTATTGTGTGTGTTAAAGACTCATGATGAGGCTGGCTGGTCTTGAAATCTTCTGTTCCTGCTTGAGATTCTACCACCTCAGTTTTTGCAGCTTCTTTCTTTACCTCATCATGATAATGTCTTGTGTTGAAATCTTCCATCGCTGTTTGAGAATCAGTTGTCGCAGTCTGGGTCTCTGGGTCGCTGTGAGACCAACTTGTCTTGAAATCTTCCTTTCCACTTTGAGATTGCACTGGTTCACTTGTTGCTGTATGTCTCAGTAACTCATTATTTTCCTTCGTTTGAACCATCTATGACAGGATGAACACATTTATAAATGCACATTATATAAAAAGGCATGTGCACTATGACATATAGAACTACCTATTACTACCTATAGTCAAGAATGTAGATTGATAGATTCCATTTAGATGCTTTGTCGAAGTTATTTAATGATCAAATCAAATACCTCATCGTGGAGCTTATCAAGAATATCAGCAACATTGTGATGGTACGTTCTCTCAGCTTCAACCTGAAAATTAATAACACAAAGACTGTAAATGTTCCATGTCAAAATCTCAAGCACAAAAATCTAAAGTCTAAACCTCAAAGCATTTAGGCAGGGAAGAAAACAATGTAGTTGTTGGAGATCAAGTTCTGGAAGCATTAAATTGAAACACATCATATTTATCTGATTCAATTGCTCTCAAATTTGTAATCTTGTATTTCATTTTATTTCTTAAAATTTCATAATTTTGTAGTCAACATGTAGTATGGGCCATGGATATTAGTTGTTTGCTGGTCCATGAAGACTGCAAATTTCCAGGCCAAAATCTCAAACACAAACATCTGAAGTCTAAACCTCAAAGCATTTAGGCAGGGAAGAAAGTAATGTAGTTTTGTTGGAGATCAAGGCCTGGAAGCATTAAATTGAAACACATCATATTTATCTGATTCAATTGCTTTCAAATTTGTAATCTTGTATTTCATTTTATTTCTTAAATTTCATAATTTTGTAATCAACATGAAGTATGGGTCATGGATATTAGTTGTTTGCCGGTTGCAGTGAGTTTTGGACCAAACCGACACACAAGGATGAAAGAGTTAAGGTTCGCTGTTCGTGCATGTTTACACAAACAAAAAGCTAACCGGCTTATTATTTTTTAAAACTTTTTCTTAAATCAAATCTTGGTTAAACCAAATCAACGCAGACACTCAAGACTAGATAGTGTGGGCAAATTCAGCTTCCTTGGGTGAATGAAATCATTTTGAACAGAATATTTTCAGGAATGCAATCTACATACAAATAAAAATACAAAAATTAAAGTTACGGTTGGAAATACAACCAAAGTCTCACATTGGAAAATATCATGGGTTAATCTAATTGGATTACTGGATTAATCTAATTGGATCATAAACTTATTGGATTAATGATTAATCTAGTATTTGTTTGGGTTTTTCAAACAAGTCCAAATCAAATGAAGCCCACGTTATTAGATAATTTCTTAGTAGATAAGACTTGGCCACAGTTTTATCTGATAAGATAACCTTAACGGTTAGGATTTGATCTAAACTTATATATATGCGTGGTAGCTAACACTACGTGCACAATATCGAGAGACTCTAATTGTGCTCGTGAGACGGGCGGCGGTAACGTACTGATCTGAGATCAACCAGACTCTCCAGATACACAAAAGGGTTTTACGCATCAAGAGGTGACATCTTTACAAAAATCAACGATGTAATTAGAACTCACATGAATATCTGGTGGGTTCTTTTTCTATTTCCGCTGCATTTTCTTGTTTAACTTTCACATTGGAACCGAACAATTACGTGGCGTTATGTCAATACTATGAATTTTGACATCTCTTGTCTGCCACATCACCCTACAGACAGCATTCTCAAGCTCAAACAGGTATATCATGATTCAGTTAGACAGACCTGTATATAGGAGATTCTAGTAACCATTGTTTAATTTAAATAGGCTTTGACAGGACCTAAAAATGTCTGCTAGGAGAAGCCAAAAGAATCTAATTACTGGTTATCATGAAAGAATTTTAGCACTAGTTCTTCATATATACATCATGATGCACAATCACTTTTGCATTGAATGTTGCAAATTAATAAGCCTTTATAGCCATGAACATGGTTTCCTAAGCTCAAATTAGTTGATGTCCTTCACGTTAAGTATTGACATTGTAGATAAAGGCACTGTGTCTCCCATATCCTTCTTAGAACAGCATACCTAAAGAGCTTGGCAAACCTAACTAATATTGATTACATTTGAACCACCATAATTCAACCAAAATTAGTCAAATCTGGCAAGTTGGAAGGACCAAAGGAGTACTCCAGCAAACAGAAACAAATAGCCAGTTTTGACTTTGAATGATCTAGTCCAATCTTTTCAATATGGTTAAATATATATATATATTTTTTTTTTGACGTTAAATAAACATATTACCTTAACAAGAAAACTTATACAAAATAAGCACTAAATCTCTAAGAATAAGGAAAAAGTAATACGACACCAGTATAGGTGTTTGACTAAAATAGGTAGTACCATTGTGAGAAGTCCCTTAAAAGTAATCTGTTGTTGTTCAGACTCCACAGCCATCATAGCTGCAGTTGCTTCTCTGCCTAATGCTGACAGGGTAGTCTTGAGTTCTGATAACTTTGATTCTGCATTTTGTAGTTTGGCAGAAACATCTGCTGTTGCACCAACTTCCTTGAACTTCAACTGACGTCTAACAACTTCAGCTGTCTAATTGGCATGAATGTACTCACTACCCCATTAAACATATGTTCTTTACTGCAATACAATATACATGCAAAGACAAGATTACCTGTGCTTCCGCATCTTGTCTAATACGTTCATATCGATAAGTTAAAAAGCGAGCATCCTCCAGAGGAGCACCCGTTATCATTGTTCGAATTGGCTCATAAACCTGCATGCAAAACAATCAAGTTCATAATAAAATGCACAAAGTTGCACCAACTGACTTGCAAGTATATGTTATTAAATAATTATCATCGGTTTTGTAGAAATTCTAATGAATTTCAATTATATAAAAACTCTGTCAGATGATGTTGATCTTCTGCAAGTAGAAGAAAAAGAAAAACCAAGTTTTTAGTTCAGCTAATAATTTAAAACATTATTCAATCACATGAAATAACCTGATCTCCTAGCATTCTAAGAAGATTAGTCCTCTCTTTCTCCATTAGAATGTGAGAAGTGCCAAAGTCTAGAGTAGCATTGGCAAGAGGATAACCAAAATCTTGATACTCAGTTCCATATTTGCAACAATCTTCAGCTAGCTTTTTTACTGGAAAGAAATTATAGTGTTAAGATGTAAGAATGATAATCATAAAGGACTTAAGAGGAGTAAGAATTTATATATTACCTATTTCCACCTGCTTAGAACTTATAGCAATATATGCCTCTACACCACGCACTATATCCCGTTGAAGGCGCTATATAAACAGCTAATTTAAAATAAAAAGAAAATGATTAGGTAAGTTCTTATTCAACTTCTCTTTACCTTTGCTGCTTTTGTAGAAGCGTTTAGTGTCTGAAGTTTTTGATGGCATTGAAGTTCAGATTCATCAACAAGAGAAAAATCATGACCAAAACGTCCAGTAATTTGCTTAAAGACGGCCTGTACAATTGAATGGAACTTCTTTTAGTGACTAGCAATTCATGTTCACAAAGCAAATTAAACAAATATTTTACTATTTTAAGAAGTTTTTGGAATAAGTTTTCTTTCTTCTTATTGACAGAACAACAATGTATTGAAAAAATGAGGAAGAAATCAGTATTAGTTAGGTTGTGTCAATTACGATGGGAAGATATATAGCAATGCAGCAGTCAATTAAGCTGGGAAGATATTGTGTCAACCGACCTGTATGAGAGATTACTTTGATCACCTCATGTGGCATGTATATTCACTTCTATATGAAATCTAAATAGACCACTCAATATCACAGTTCTATAATTATTAAACAGTAACGGTATGAACTTGCTGAGTTTGGACAGACTGACATGTGAATCGCACAGTTTTACTAATTTAAGCATTGCATGACTACGATGTTTATGTTTTGTGTTTGGATTTATAACTATATTTCTGAAATGGCATACATAGCTTTTCTCAAAGGACCCACCACATTTTGTTTTTCACTGGATCACATGCCTACCTTTTCCACATGCCCAAAATATCCTTTAAGTGTATAGAATTAAAACATCACCCTTTCTATTTTTTTTTTTTTTTGTGAGACTAAAAGCTAATCAGTTTGCATAAATAAATATATTGTTTAATTCATGAGAACAAGATCTACAAAACAAAGTATTTTCAAATCAAAATGGGTTAAAAAAGATTATCAAGGTGATTTTTCAACAAAACTTTTGCAGTCATTTTCCACTCAATGATCATTTATTTTGCCTACTCGGTGGAACAAAGAGTCCTTTGAAATGAAGCAGAAATAAAGAAAATGACAATTCCATCCTTTTGATTTTACCATTGCCAAAAATTCAAGGATAAATTGGTCTTACAATACTTTCTAGACTTTTGAGCTCATTTTTAGAAGTAAAAGTGTAGAAAAGATATCAAAATTCTCCTTTTCTCTTCCCTAACTTTTTATTCTTACATTGAAGTAGACAAGGGAGATGATTGCTTTCCCTCCTCCCTTCCTTCCATTTGGACTTCCTTGCTTTAAATATATCTATATTTTTCATATTGCTATACACACCAAGATATTTCCGTAAATTCTGTATGATAGACTGTATTTATATGCTTTATGCTAAGAGAAATACAATCGAGAATTTCTCCAATCATCTTTTCGAATACAAAAGATGTTATCTTTATCCATCTACGACCGTCCAATTTCATCAAAGCAACTATAACCACTAAAACAAAGTATGAACGGGCACACTCATATCTGATTCACATCCAACTCACTGATATGCACAAATTTGCGGAAGACACCATTCTCGATCTTAGATGGTGATTGGTGAAAGATATAATCTCGGAAAAGGTGCCTAATCGCCAGACCTATCTCATGTTCAATTTAAAATAAAGAGAAAAACAACGCCTTTCTGGTTTTCGGAATGCAGGAAAGAGTTATCGGTTTCAATTAATAAGATATCTGCGGAAATAAAAAGGGGAAGAAGTTAGGGACGAGGCAGGCACCTGTTGTTGCTTGGCCACCTGCTCTCTCAGCTTACTGGCCTGCTTACGGATGGCTTCCATGGTTCCGAGAGTCCGGCGGCGGAGAAAAGCGTGATCAAGAACTCAAATCCCAGTCGGAAAACAGAGAGACAGAGAGAGAGACAGAGACAGAGACAGAGGATGAGAAAGAGGAGTTAAAATGTCATTAGCGAAAGGTAACGGACGCAATAGCGGCGATGCAGCACGATAGCCGGGGCCCACCCCTACGGTTCTATGGCCGGATGCCACGTCATCTCGTCCGGGGATGGCTGTCTAAGCGCACGCCGAATCGATGAACCCGTCTGCATCAGCGACGGAACGGAACGGGCACAAGTGCGTTGTTTCCACGCCATGGCCGGTGGCCCGTTGCGAAGTGCTGGATATTTTTAGTGGGGTGAGTGGAGCGGAGGGAGTGGTTGGGTATAATCCCAAATAAGGAAATAATACATTTGACAAAAAAAATATTATTATTATTATTATTATTTGTTTTTTGTTTTTCTAAGATCGAAATTTGTGAAAGACAGGTTTATTCCGCCGGTCGTCCAGAACACAATGTTCGACTCTTCTCGACTACAATCTGGAATTTTAACAATTCGAGAATATGAATTGTGCTCCCCAAAATCTGGTTTTGTCCTCTCACCAATAGAGGAACTTGAGATTAACACTTCTTTTGGGCATATCACAACATTATACGAAGGCCGAACTAGATCCGTTATTGCATGAGTTAAGCTGACAGAGTGGACTACAGCTCATTGCTGCTTTACTCCATGATTCACTATTGTATGAGTGAAGTCATCCCACTTCAGGGCCAGCAAAGCCATTAAGAATAATCAACATTTTTTATTGTATTAAATTATTATTAATAATATCAGTTTTCCTGCCAATTTATACAAGTTCCAGTCAAACGCAAAACACTCTTTTTTTAAAAAAAAAAAAAAAAATCAAACAAACAAAGCAGCTAAATAGAAGTACATAAAATACCTCTGCATATGAAAAAGGTACACTGCACATAATTAACCCTAAGAAGGTCCTTATTATATAAGGATATTTGGATGATACAGCAACGATTATGCTGGTTTACGACATGTGATGATGGTAAACTTGATTAGCTTCTTGTTGTAGCCTTGGATCATCAGAGGCATCACCAATGCACCTTTAATAGTCTTCCATCCTATAAAAGCTTAGAAGTTCAGCATTGGCATGTACACTACAAGTAATTTGAGGGAGGAAACAAAAAAATTACCGCTACAATAACAATTTGTGGGTAAAGGAGATTATACCACTTCGCAATAAAGATGTAAAACCCTTCCATGTAAAGGCTGATCGGATGACAGCAGGCCAAAATGGAGCTACATAATCAGACCAGTCAGCCGTCTTAATGTCCTGAAAAATTATGCGTTATTTCTGGTAGAAGTGAGCGTCACAAGACTTGTATATTTGTCAAATACATTCGATTAGTATATTTGAGAAGCTGCCTACCTCGAGTGATAAAGAATTAGCTATTTTAACGTAGTCTGCAGCTGAACACCAGGACGGCAAGTAATACGCATTGCATATCTTGTTCAAGAGGTTTGTTTCATCAGGAGTCAGATTCGCCTCGGATGGCAAGAGATCTCTGTGGCACCATGTTACGATAACGATTGTTGCTCCAGGTGCAGCAACACGTGCCAGTTCGCTCACAAACTTATTCATAAGAAAACTATGTTAGACTAAATATCAAACAGCAAAAGAGAAAAAAAAAAATCTAGGAGTGCTACAGCGATATATCATATGGCTGATTAAACAATGACCTGCTCTTCTTATTTGCAAAAAAAAAAAAGAAGTGTTTTTAATGACATGTTATGCCAAATTGTCAACTTTCTTATAGTTTTTTTCTAGCCTACAAGAGATATGGAACAATGTCCAAATAGGAAAGATCTGGGGTATTGAACTACAGTTCGTCCTAAACACTCGAAATTTTTTTTCTTCCAGGGGAAGAATAGTAGAAACTTAATAGCATCACAGTCTGCGGGCATAGCAAAATAATGCTAGAGAACATATTCTCAAGTAGTATAAAACAACTACCTTCACTTTATCTGGCATATGCTCTCCGCTTTCCATGGACCAAACCAAATCAAATTGTCCATCAGGAAAAGGTTGATTCAAAGCATCGGCGACTTGAAAATTTACCTGTCCATGTCCATAAGGTCATTTATAACTGAACAAGTAAAGCTTTACTACGTCAATCAATACGCCCCCCAGTAAACAGGGGGAAAGTTAAGGCAATAATGCATACCTTGTCTTCTAGTCCTTCATCAGCTGATAAAGCTTGTGCTCTCTGTACTTGGATAGGGCTCAATGTGATACCCTGGCAATGAGACCCATACTTCTTTGCAATGTATCTAGAGCTACCTCCGATGCCACAACCCACATCCACAACCTTTTTTGGTTTTTTCATAGGATTATCTGCGTGCAGGAAAATCAAAAGGAAACTAAATTTCAGCTCATTGTTTTAATAAAATCATGATATATGCAAAATACGATGGCATTTAATCAAATAATGTTTTGGTAGGTATGCATGATACTATATCACCCGACATACCGGGTGACCACGAGGACCACTATATCAGAGCATGGAAGATATTTGAATTGAAATTAGGCATAATAAACAGTATCTGTAAGCAACATGCGGATTGCTTATGTATACAGTCGCAAGATATCCACAGCACAGATCAAGAGACCAGTCGATAAATCTCAGGTAGAAAACAGACTAGGCCTTACACCTCAGTTTAAATCAGTGAAAAAGGACCTGTGATGTCAGAAAATCTGAGCGCCGCTTCAATCATTGGGGCGCAAAAAAAGGTGATGGAGTTATCCGGATGGTAGAATCCAGGATGCTTGTGGCCCTTCCACGACCACAGCATATTCCATATACCTGATGGCTCGCAAACGTTCAGCTGAGCCGCTCCCTGCGGCAGCTCCTCACCGCGTGTTTTATTGAACGCTGTCGTCTCCGTGAGCGGATATGGCGCATCGTAGAAGTTCGAGAATGGGGAGTAGCTCGACCGCAGCACAGCATCCATCTCGGAATGAGGAATTGATTAAGGCCGGAGTGCTTTATAAGGGCAAAAACTGGATAAAAATCAAAAGGCGCCCCGCGTTTAATTAAATGGGAGATATTTATTTCTTTAAATATCCCCGCATCTAAAATATCCCCACTGTAATGGATATTTGAAAGACGTTAGAAATTATCCGGAGTTTGTAATTTCTTTTTGCCGGCGTACGATCGGGCCCACCAAAAGGTAGGCAACCGTTACTTTTATTTTTATTTTTATTTTTATTTTTTGTTTTGTTTTCTTTTAAATTCAATTGTCTTGGAAAATAAAAAATAAACGTTTCCAATTTTTTTTAAAAAAATTCAATCAATGTTTAAAAAATAATTATAGTAAAAATATTCGATCAATGTTCTTTTTTTTATATTAAATAATTATTAAAATATATAGATAAATATTAAATAAAAAATAATAATTTTTTGTTTGTGAGATATTTATAAAATTGTGAATATTTGAGAGTAGGATATCATGAGACTCATAGATATTTTGTTGGTGAAATATTTAATTGTGAGATTTGAATATTTGTATAGTGGAATATTTGAATGATAATATAAAAATAAGGATTCTAATTATTTGTGAGAAATATCTCCAATTGTAGAAGCTCTGAAAGGAATGATTCTTTTTAGTTTTTTTGTCCAATAAAAAAACAATCGCACTACACCAAGAGTGAGACAAGGTCAAGGTAAAATATGAGAAATGATTAATCAGTTTGGATAACGTTGAATCAGGAGTGATCGTCAGCCATCAAAATAAATCAGAAAGTAATAGCGGCTGGTGATCCAGAAGCCCAGTATCTCTTAATTGTAAGATAAAATATGAGAGACTTTATGGTACATGGTAGGACATAATTACGCTCACCAAGTTATTACTCCACTATCCACCCTAAATTCCCATGAAAGGAAGATAAATCACTATACTGAACCATATCAGAGATACTAATGCCTTAAGAGAATTAATATAAGGGGATTCGAATTTTACTTATGTAATACAATTCTATCATTTAAATATCAACTCTGCTACATCCGTGAGGACTAACCTAAATACTCACAGCCAACCCAAAGAAGTTGGTGCCGAAAGCATCAACTAATAAACTTATGTTCTAATATTTGGCAAATGTTCAAAGTTAAATTATATTATGATTTAATCAGTTTAACTGAGTGTACAGGAAAATCCTAAGTGATCTTAAGCAAGGTGAAAATCCTAGTTGAGGCTAGGCAAAAAAAAGTCCTAATGGACACTAAACAGGTGAAAAGTCTTAGTTGCGTTTAGGCAATGAAATCCTAGTCTGGAGAACTAGGCGAAGTCTTGGCAGGTTGAGGACGTCGGACAAAATCCTAGGGTCACAGACACTAGGTGGAAGTCCTAGGGGTCACGGACACCATGCAAAAAACTGGACGAGTCGGGGTTCAGACGTCCAACGAAAAGTCCTGAGGTCTCGGATGTTGAGCAAAAGTCCAAACGGTCTGGATGTCCGGTTTGACAAAAGGTAAACTCTCCTGAGAGAAATAGATGAAGACACGTTTAGAACAGTAGACGTTGGTCTAACATACAGTTTCAGCGAAAGTCAGGATCAGACAATCCGAATACTGTTAAAAATTACATTACTTTACATCTTATTTGTATTTGTACTAACCTTATGATGCAGAAAGTCGGTGGCTGGAAAACTGGGCTTCATGTGCCCAGAGCTTTTCCCAACACCCGGAGTTGCTCCAATCGCTTGGGTAAGTGGCGACAAGGGAGCGCCCTGGGTAGGTGCCTAGCGAGGCACTCAGACTGTCTAGGTGGTTGGACCAGTAAAATTTCATCTTTGACCACTGTGGCACGTTACAACTGGACGATCACATCAGCGATCGAAGTGCCCAGAGGGGGTCTTGGCGCCCGGACATGGATAAATTTCTCAGATGAAGTCTCGACAAGAGCTAACCACGTCAGCACATTCCAAGCGCCCGGGAGGGGATCCAGGTGCCTAGATAGGGCTATAAAAAGAAGGTTTGACCAGCAACTACATCACATCAATTCAAACAACTTTCACTCTTATGCGCTACTTTGAAAAAGTCCCTATGATGCTTGAATGTTGTCTTGACAATGACTATGCGTGAATCTTCAATTTCAAAGTCGTCGGTAACTTTAATTTTCATTCTTGTAATCTGTTATAAGTTCTTGTACTAAATTTGTAATCCTTATTACAAACTATTAGTGGATTGTCCATCGAAATCACTCAACGAGTATAGGCCTTGGAGTAGGAGTCGTCACAGGTTTCGAACTCAATAAAACTTGGTTGTGTTAGTGTTTTGTTTGTTTTTACTTTCTGTTTCTGTTGTCTTTTACTCCGAATTTTAAACGAAAGTAAAAAATCATGAGCGCTATTCACCCCATCCCTCCCTCTCTCCCTCTCTCCTTCTATTACAATGACCCTACAAAAGACACCCACACGTACCATTATTGTTTAAACTATACTTACAGGGTAGCTGTGACGTCCAAAGGTAAGTATTAGAGACTATCATGACATTTTTTGGACGTCCGCGAATCGGACCATTAATCATGAAGGAGAGTGATCCAAATAACTCTCCGATTTGGACCCCTGAAACGCCCGCGAATCGGACCATTAACCCTTCTAAAATGACCCCACATTTTTTGAAAAAAGAATAAATCATGAAGGACATTCGTCCTAATACAAAGGTCCTATGCATAAGTCCAAATGGAATGTCTGATATTTGAGTAAGGTGTTGCTTCATGAAACACGAATCATGGCGTACAGATTATCATTTACACTAAGAGTACGCTTCATTTAATCATGATATATAGAATCTAATTAATCATAAATCTAATCATCCACCCTGAATGTGTTTACAATATTCCTGGGATCCGACAGTGACAGATCCACACAAAGAAAGCCAGCATGTGTTTACTTAGTGATTGTGTTTTGGTAGCAGTAGCACTAACATCAACAATCAATGCTAGAGGACTAAATACCACCTTGATAAACCTGGTAAAAGGTGAAATCGTTCGCCCCAGCGCCTTCGTCGCACCTGACCCAACACTATCGCGAGGGAGGTAAATTACGGTAGCCCGGTGGGTATGTGGTAAGTGGGATGAGTTACACAAGGTCTAAGGATTTACACCTCCGACAATCCCAAGTTTTAACCCCGTGTCCTTATATGACAAACATCCCACCACATACCAATTCGGATGGCCCGTAGGGTCGCCAATTGATAAACCAGTATGGACCCATGTAGAGGTGGCGCCAATTTTGGCTTGCTAGGTTGTCTAATCGGTCATGTTAGCTTGACACGTGAAATGGTCAACTCAAACCTAAACACCACATATTTAATAAATGGTTAAAACTATGACAACAAAAAAAAATGCATGGTTTTAGATAGTTTAACCAGAACCATCTTGTTAATTAAGTGGGTCCCATTAGGCCATCGGGTCACACTCTTATCAATTAGCAAGTCGTGGGATCTAGTCACGATAGGGCATGTGTGTGGCTGTCAAGAGAAATTGTTATGAGGCTAAAAAATTTTTTAAAAAACCACCAACATGGTGAATGAATAAACGTTAAACAAGCCATTTATCATATTTGAATGAATCAAAACAAGTTGCCTTTAAACATGTCAAATATGTGTAACACAATCAAACCCAAACCCAAACTCAACCCGTTTATGTGGAGGTCATACATAAGTCAACCTTTTCATGATCCAGGATTTTCAATTCCTCTTTGTATTCTTTACCTGGGGTCGTTGTTTCTCTTTTTTTC
This sequence comes from Zingiber zerumbet, assembly GCA_037833815.1. Classification (NCBI taxonomy): domain Eukaryota; kingdom Viridiplantae; phylum Streptophyta; class Magnoliopsida; order Zingiberales; family Zingiberaceae; genus Zingiber; species Zingiber zerumbet. Next base: position 16,711 of record JBBMJZ010361053.1, read on the forward strand.
TGCTTTGGTTGAAATTAGAAAGGATGCTTTTCCCTGACCTCTTTCCATGGATCCCATGCCCCAAAATTTTGAATTTGTGTGATATATCCGTTCAAGCTTAACTTTACACCATTTCTAAGGCTACAAATGAGATAATTTTCAGGGGAGAGCAAGTCAGGACGCTACATGCCCTCTGCCAATGCATCTCTAAGCATTTCAGAGGATTTCAAAAGTACACACACCGACTGAGAGCCTTTCCATCTGTGTACCTGCATTTACCTCCCTCCATATCCGTGGGACCGGCACTAGGGGGGCCGCTAATGTGGCGGTTCCACATT
>JBBMJZ010361462.1:0-17019 GCA_037833815.1 Zingiber zerumbet
AAAAATTTGAGGCTCGAATTCGGTTCGAAACAAGTATATTCGAGTTCGAGCTCGATTCGAAGTTCGTAAAATTCAAAATGTTTGGTTCGAGTTCGTTTCGAATTAGGGCTCGGGTTTGAGTTCGGCTCGAAATATTTGAACATGTTCGCGAACTATTCGAATGTTTGCTTGAAAATAGGTTCGAAAGGTTCGAAATTTATTAATTTAATATATATTTAACTTATATTAATAAATATTAAGGTTCCCAAGCGGTTCGAACATGTTCGAGTTCGGCTCGAGTTTGATAAATTCGAATACGAATCGAATATTTTTTGAGTCGGCTCGAAAAATTCGCGAGCTGGCTTGATTCGTTTGCAGCCCTAGTATTAAGTAGAATAGTAAAAAAAAATTAATATGCCCAATATATAAATTTAATTTAGCCCAACCTAAAATCTAATTTTTATTTTCCTCATTCCCTCCAAACGTTAAAAGTAATTGAATGATCATTTATTTCATTTCATATGAGTCACGACTCATTAGAGATACACAAAAAACCGAAGAGTTTTGAGGAGTTGGAGTATAGAGGTAAGGACAGAGCTTAAGAAAATTTTTAGCCACCCTTTTAGTCAATTTCTAGCTCCGTCCCTGCACGCAAATATTTTTTAAATATATGATGGACTAAATATGTATTATTCGAGTATAATATAAAAAATAACATGAACATTTTGTTATATTATAGATGCAATAGTTGTACATGTAGTCAAGATACAGTTTTATAGTTTTATATAATAATTTTCATGAAGTCAAAGGTGAGTCAAGCACTCCAGCAGTGCCTCAATAAGTCAAAGGTGCGGAGGTGCCTCACTATATAGATATATATGTGTCAAAATTGTCAACTTATAATCAGTCCTTTATCATAATGTGCCTTCAAAAGCATGTAGCCATTGATAAGTTACAAATTACACTAAACCGAAACAAAGTAGGAAATAACTAAATCTGTTCTAGTATCTTCTTTAAGGATGAGAATTATTTACAGGGAGATAAGGGATTTGTTAGTAAATAGAAAGGAAAAATTCTCTAATCTGCATTGTCATAATCTTCATCTTCATCTATCTGCATGGTTAATTGTACAAGCCTAGATGGTTCGACACCAATGTTGCTTATGCCATCAGGAAGTGGCCAAGCAAGTGGCTTGCCATGCCTAGTCTCTGCAGCTGCAGTTGATGTTGCAGTTCCGTTAGCAATGGAAGTCGAGGAAGGATCCTTTTCTACTCCTTGAGACGAGATAGGGACCTCCTCATCTTGATCATCCAACATAATGTCATCAATTCATCATCTTTGCACTTCACATACTTTTCTTCTCTTAGACTTGAGGGCGGCCGCCCTCTGCCTCTACCTCTGCCACATCCTCTAGCGATAACATTAGCATTTCGCATAGCCTGTCATACAAAATCGTACATTAGAAAAATTACATGCACATTAACCTTCACACAGAAATAGGAAAGTATACTACTGACTATCTTGGCAGCTCTCGACTGAAGGTCTGCATCATTCTCAGCTTCATCCCCGTCAGTCAGCGTCTTCCTGAGCATTTCAATTAGAACAGAAATCAGTGCCTATCGTTGTTGCCACTTATAGCAACATATCGATCGATGATCCAGGCATTGCCTTCTACGGCCAATTCCCTTGTCATCTTCAGAGGGTTCCATGCTGCCAAGGTTCGGTACCTTGTTGACGACACCAGTTAAGAAATCATAAGCACTATAAGTCTTCACACATTGTTTTCTGTAGTACTCGAAACAAGCCAATGATTAACCATTATTAAAGAGTTTCTCAGGAGTAAAATGACAAGATATAATTTAATAGCATCTTAAAAACCTCGCATAGTAACGCGACCTAAAAGCGATCCAGCAACTGAAGAACAAACTAAGAACTGTCAATTCCTCTTGTATTCAGATCGCCAAAATATTTCAATTTTCCGAACTCTCAATCTTGAACTCAGTCATCCAAACTAGATTTCTACTTCATTCTTCTTAGTTCACTATTTTATATTAGATTTCTACTCCCTGATACTAAGATAATGTACACATGGAAATCACTAATAGCCCTAATGCAAAATAGAGACAAACAGAACTGGTATTCGCACAACTATCGTAGCAACATGCATGAACAATATAGAAAACCCTAACAAATTGTTCATTTAGAGTAAGCCATATATGTGTAAACTATATGCCCGATAAGTAACGGTACATTTGCTCCCTAGATTAAACACACTGGTACAGAATATGAAATAGTGAATTCACTAAAGAAGAAACAATAGATCTTACAAATGTGAAGAGTTCAATGTCTTGGCTCCTCTTTGAAGAGTCATTTCGTATGTCCGGTCACAAAGATCGTGCAAGAACAATTCCAAAGCCTTTGCTGTAAGCCACACAACAATCAATACAAAAGCCATTGAAACCCTGTCTCCAGGAAGCTTGTATGTAAAAGTAAGACTAGTTTAATTTTACTCAACATATCAAAAGAATTCCCAAACACGATATGAACTATTTTGTCATGGCTATAATGTTCGCCAAATTTGCAAATTAAGATAAATTATGCTAACTTGAACATAAAAAGATCAAAAAAAATATATGGGCCAGTATATATATATATAAATGCCAAAATAAGCAAATAATGCCATTGATAAGACCAGTTAGTGAGCAAAAACAATCAAACAAGTTAGCAGGTAATAGGAAGTATAGAATAATGAATTTATGATGATAAGATAATTTCATCAACCAAAACTAGAAAACCATTCTAAGAAGCAATGAAACTCAGAAATGCTCAGGAACTTACAAACAAGAAGAGGCACTGCCAAGGCAATCTTGCCAACATCTTCATCTGCCTGCATTATCTTTTTTATTCTCAACTATAGCAAGAAAAATAAATGATAACCATCAGTTACAACACATTGCAAAAAACATAAACCTAGTCTGCATTCATCGAAAAAATTGATCAACAACAACAACAACAACATCACAACATCATGATCGAAAAAATTGATCATGCAGACAAATTTACTACAAATTTATCTTCACTGTAAGATCCAATTCCTCATAAAATCCAGCCTCTTCATAGAAAAAACCAAAGGCATATTGGATTCAACTTAGGTTGAAAAAATGCATCAAGTTAACTCATTCCAGAAAAATTAAAAAGGTTCAGGATAAAAACTGCAAATTGTATCTAGGGTTTGCGCAACCAAGCAGCCATTAAGAAAACTCGAGATCTCCTAGACAAGTATGCTATTGGAAAACATCGAATTACCAATCCGCCGAAGCACCCAACGGAGGACCAAAAACAAAGGAAAATCATACGAAGACATTCTAAAATCGACGGGGGGAAAAAACAAATAACCAATAAAGGAGGAATTTACCGCCGGGAATCGAGATCCGAGCTTCTTCCTCATCTCCTAACCGTTTGCTTCTCCTCCGCCAATTCCAATTGCAACCGCCTCAGAGAGGAACCAAAACAGATCCAGATTCCCCTGGTCGACGAGGAACATGGATAAGATTACAAACAATGAGAACAAGAGGAAAGTTACACTTGTCGTCGCCGTCGACGCCGCCGCCGCCAATCGACACTGTTGTTTTTATTTTCCCCCAATATTTTTCCAATCTAACACGAGTCGCGGTTCGGGAAACGGAACCGGGAAGGGGCAACGAGACATGGCTTGAAATGATTTCCCACCTCGACTTCTAATTGGGCTTTTATTGCCTAATTGGGCTTTTTAATTTGTCAGCTTGGATAATCTTACTATTTTATTAAAGATCTCCTCCTTTACTACTAATTTTGGTAAAGTCTAAAATAAATTTATGTTAATATCTTTTTTTTCTATTCACACTAAAAATAATTCTAAGATTTATTAGTAATTCCACAAGTAAAACAATCAGTGATCTATATAGTTCGAGACTCGGCGTATTATTATGAATTTTTCTTATCAATAATTTTCTCTGGTTTGTTTTATATAAAAAAATATAGTTCTCTCTAGTATATATCTTAAAATTAACAACAGATCAAAGAAGATTCTATAAATATTTTAGGCTGATGTTAAAAAATATATTTTTCTTAATTTTTTTACTAAGATAAGTATAATATTAAATTAAATTAATTCCTTGCATAGGGAAGCCCGTTGTAGTAGTGTTGCTGAGATTCTCTAGCGTCACCCTTGCATTATTACACTATTACGTAGGTCTATTCTTATATTATTGCACTATTACATAGGTCTGATATCCTTGGATCGATTAATTCATGATCAATTTAATTTATAATTTTTTTTTATCAATTTTAAAATTAAATTTGAAAGTGCTTTGACCCAACAGTTTGGATTTATTATCTCATAAAAATAAAATATCTTACAATACACCATAATTAAAAATCAAATCGGATATTTCAGACTGAATTTCCGTCCTCATGGGCGCCACGGCTGAATTTCCGTCCTCATCAAGTTACCGACCAATGCCTCAATTATTTCAATTTTCTTTAATTTTTTAAATTACTAAAATCAGTGAAAATATTGAAGAACCACTCGTCGAACTTTAAGATTTTTTTTTTTTTTCAAAATTTAGTTGATTATATCAAAATGGACCGAGACCTAACATTTTCAAAACCTTTTGAGTAAACTAAAATTTACTATTTTATCTATTTTTTTCAAATTTTATTGACTGATGATTCAAAAATTCAAACACTAGGTGTGTGGACTGCATTGGCAAACTATGGTCGACTTTTGCAAATCAAAAACCTAAAAAGTCAAATCCAACTCAGGTACGCATCCAAAAACAGACTCCAATAAATGCACAGATTATTTCATTTCAAAGGTGATTAGATAACAGAAAATAAATTATAGGATTAATTTATAGTAAATCCTTAAGTAAATAAGGATGGAAAGGATTTTTTTCCCTAAACATGGGACCGGTTGGACTTATCTTTTATTCCATCATAATAAATTGTCATCCTTTAACTAACTAAACACCACATGAGGATGTATTATTTCATTTCATAGATATCATCCAAATTTTTCTAACTTTTAATACAATTTATTATTATTATACATTTATACTTAAATAAAACTACAAGAGCTATTCTAAAATTTATACTATTAACCTGTTAAAATACAACATCATCCTACTGACAATCTAATTTATTTTCTAATTCCTTCCTAAATAATATAATTAAACTAATAATCTTCATATGGTCCACTTGTCTTGAAAAATGACCATTAAGATAGGGACTTCTCAACCACTAGATTTGACTCTTCATCATTTACTTAATTATTTTCAGACAAATAATAATATATAATTTCATCAAATGTATGTATTAGTGACAAATAATAATAATAATAATTTTGGACACTACAGTTTAATAACAATATTAGTATTTAAATTAGCATTTATTGATAAAGAAATTAATTTTTTTAGGAGGAAAATGACCTTCGAATACGTGAAAGTATATGCATTTTTTTCTATTTTTTTTATAATAAATTTATTGTTCCTACGCGTTTCGCTGAGTACGGAATTGGCAAGTCAACAACGGCAACCCTCCTTCGCATTCAACGACCTCACTCGTCTCTTTTTTACAAATGCCTTTCTTTCTTCTTTACTCGCTTCATTTCTTTCGATTCCAGTTCCCATTCCAATCTGCCCCTCCGAATCTCCACCGCGATGCCCTCCGCCTCCTCCGCCGCCGCAGGTGCCGGAGTTCTCCTACTCCTCGCATCCTTCCTTGTCCCGGCCGCCGACGCGGCCGGGATCGGCTTCGAGTTCCACCACCGGTTCTCCGACCGCGTGCGCGAGTGGGCGGAGGCACGCGAAGTTCCGGGCGTCTGGTGGCCCGAGAAGGACACCGTCGAGTACTACGCTGCCCTTGCGGACCACGACCGCGCTCTCCGCGGCCGCTCCCTGGCCTCGGGAGACGGCTCCGTGCTCAGCTTCGCTGATAGCAACGCCACCCTAAGAATCAGCTCGCTCGGATTGTAAGCCCTCTTGTATTTTCCTTATCCCCCCTTCCCTCCTGGTGGCGTTTTGACTCCGATTCTGTTGTTCTTTTTTCTTTGGATTGGAAATCAGCTTACATTATGCCTTTGTTGAGCTGGGTACGCCGAATTTGACGTTCTTTGTCGCCTTGGACACTGGGAGCGATCTATTCTGGGTTCCTTGCGACTGCCGGCAGTGCTCCTCGGTCACTTTACAGGTAAATTATTGATTCTAATCCTTTTTAAGTTCGCTGTTTCCCGTGCACTCAACATCTTACAGATACAGATTGAACACCAACGTTTCTTACAAAACACTGTTTCTGGTCTTTTCGGTGAAAGAGAGGAAAGTTGTTGCATATATTCCTCTTTCTGCACGACTTGGAGCAACTTACTTTGCAAGTACTTGATTATGCTAATGAATAAAAGGGATACAACTGATCATTGACACACAGACACAAAATAGAATTTAAATAAAACCCTGGAACAAATTGCTGCGGTATATAGTGTAGCAGTGCCACTTGTTTGATACTACTCGAGACACCTAAAGAGAGAAGAATTTATTCTTTCATCTCCTACTCTTATGATATTGAGAACTAGTGGAAATTGACAAACTTTCACCTTCTTGTTGTTGGTACTTAGCAGGCTTTACATATAACATAACTGTAGATTTTGTTGGAATATAATGAAAAAGATGAACGCTTTCATACTCTGATTTATTCATTCATATCATTTGATTGAGTCTAGACTGAGATGTTTGGACAAATGTAACCCCTCCATGAATCACTCAATTTTGTTTGAATAAACCAATCTCTTTGCTAATTCTATCATAATATAATCTTATAAGGAGAGGAGTGAAAAGTGTTATGTACTTAAACCAGTCTTATTTGATTAACAGAATATACTTCGACAAAATATTCTCTCAATCGTCTTCTTGGTACTTCTCTTTTTCGATACCCTTTATTTTGTGCATATTCTTCAACGATCTGCTTAATTTATCTTTGCCATTTACGAACTTTGCCACTGACCTCATTTTGATGTTTGTTTGGCTAGTATCCTGGACACTATCATTTTCTCAGTTTATTTATAATCCATGCTCCATAATTTTATCTGAACTTGCAAATATTTTCAACAAATTGTCCCTGTCTTGCTTATGAACTTCTACTAAGAGTACATAAGTCCAACGTCGTGTCTGTTTCTCATGTTCTGAACTTGAATTGCAACAGAATGGTGAATTTAACACATATAGCTCTAGTAATTCGTCAACGAGCCAGAAGGTCTTCTGCAACAACACTTTATGTGATCAGCCAAATGCATGCACTTCAGCAACAAACAGTTGCCCTTATCAAGTTGACTATTTGTCTGCAAATACTTCATCTTCTGGGGTTTTAGTAGAGGATACTTTATATTTGATGACGGAGGGTCCAAGCCCTCAAGTTGTTGAAGCACCAATTGTGTTCGGGTACGTTACCCTTCTGATAGTACAGATCAATTGCGTTTAAGGTTTTTATATTTCATTGACAAGTCCCTTTTGCTCGATCACTGATGCATGTTTCATTCATTGCATCTAATAGTACACTTTTGTTGGTTAAATTGTGCAGATGTGGAAATAATCAGACTGGTTCATTTCTAGATGGTGCAGCTCCCAATGGTTTGTTTGGCCTTGGTTTGGATAGGATATCTGTCCCTAGCATTTTAGCAAGTAGGGGATTCACTTCAGATTCCTTTTCAATGTGTTTTGGATCTCGTGGAATTGGAAGAATCAATTTTGGAGACAAAGGCAGCTCAGATCAACAAGAAACTCCGCTAGTTATGAACAGCAGACAGTAAGTGTTTGCTTTTTGTTTACTGAGAATGAATATCCCTCTGATTTTGAATGCATTATCCTTGTCTAATTTCATTTGTAATTGTCATCGGCAGTCCAACGTACATAATCAACATAACTGAAATTTTTGTTGGGACTACCTCAATTAACATTGGGTTTCCTGCAATTGTGGATTCGGGTACCTCTTTCACATCCTTGTCTGATCCAATGTACACATTGATCACTCAAAGTGTAAGCCTCTAAACAATATTTTGAAAACCAAATTATTCACCGTATCATTTACTATTTCTCATGATTTTTTTTTTATATTACTTTGTCAGTTCAATGCTCAAGTACTGGAAAGACGTATAAATGTCGCTTCAAATTTTACTTTTGAATATTGTTATGAACTTAAGTAAGTATATCTAAAAAACACATTTATTTGCCTCTGATTCAAGGGATATCACCAAACATATGTTTTGTTTTGCAGCACGACACAGACTTCGATTTTCTTACCTGAAATAAATTTCACAACAAATGGGGGAAGCGTCTTTGCTATAAATCATCCAATCATTTTGCTTCGATCACAGGTTAGTAAATAAGGATATTGTTATGCTTATTCTGATGAGTTGTGAATCATATCATTCTCTTTGTCTTACACAGACTATGGTTGCATATTGCCTAGCTATTGTGAATCTCGACGGGATCAATATATTTGGACGTAAGATTTCAACACCCGAACATATTTAAATGCAAGCCTTGCTGTTTTTCATTAGAAACAACAGCAATCCTAGTGAAACAACCAGTCTTTTGGCACCTAACGTGGTTTTACTGATATGCTTCAATGCAGAAAACTTCTTGACTGGTCTTCATGTCGTCTTCGATAGAGAAAGGCGCATCTTGGGGTGGAAGAATAGTGACTGTAAGTGTGATTCCATGAGTGACACATTGAGCACAATTATTCTGAAACTTTTTTCAAGTAACAGCAAGTTTTTCATCTTTCAGGCTTCACAGATAACACTAGTACCTTGGCTTCTTCTCCTGCACCCGTCCAAGTTCATGCTCCTGCTCCAGCTTCTTCTTCTTCTTCGGGTGGTTTCACTCAGCAACCGACGAACTTTGGGGGAAACAGTTCTCAAGTTCCTACAAGTTCTTCGAGTGACTCATTGCACTTGAAGACCATGTCGAGTTTTAGCACGGCGTTTCTAATGCTCTCTCTGGCTTTCATCTGGCAATCCATCTTAGGAAACATTACACCTTAGCTTCATCCAAAGCTTGACCACACATAGGCTACACAGGAAAAGCTTGATATATATATATATATATATCTCTTCCCTACTGAATTTTACATTCTTTTGGGTTATTGATGTATAATCAAAGCTTGACCACACATAGGCTACACAGGAAAAGCTTGATCATTATATATATATTTCTTCCCTACAGAATTTTACATTCTTTTGGGTTATTGATGTATAATTTGCAATCCCTGGTATAGATTGTAGATTGATTGTATTGAATAACTAGAAATAAATATAGTGTAGTAAATTTCAAACTACCCCCTCCCAATGTTTAGTTTCTAAAAATATCACTAAGTTTTTAATATTGCCAATTTGCTATCGCGTCAAAGTGTCTCATTTTAGTTCCATGTTAACAAAGAGATTTATCCCGCGGAAGGCACTCTCATTAGCATGTGAAGTTGGAGAAGCATGCTCTACAAGTGCTACAATATCTTCAAGAGCATGACTATAAATATTTAGATACCAACCTTTTTCGTTCCATTTGAGATTTAAATCCTATTTTTTTTTTAGTATTTTACTATTGCACCGCATCCATGAGCGCGTATACTTTCCACTTATCTTTCGAAGAGAGGACATTTTGATCCGAAAGAAAACTTGATACTAAGGGTGAGGCCATTTTGACAATAATAAAAACTTGACAAACATTTTAAAGGTATAAATACATTAGTTTTGAATTGTAGTGTGCGCTAACTTTGCAAAAATGTATCATATAGAATGCACAATTTTGTAAGATTTCTAAGTGTGCTAAAACTAATAAGAGTTGCACCAAATTTAAGTTGTCCACACAATTTGAAATCATTAGCCACGTTATTTTACATATTTTAAAAGCTTAAATATATCAATTAATTATTGCAGCAGATGATAACTCCCATCAAACTCTTTTAAGATCCTCCAAGCAATGTCATTCGAGCAGCCGAGCCACCTCCTAGGTCAAGGGGCCTACGTAAGGTAAATTCACAATTCAAACTCGAGATTTCTTGTGACAATTTCTCATCGAAGCTCGATTACGCCATGTAAGGGCTTATATCAATTAATTATTTATCTTTTTCTATATCCGTGGGACCGACTCTAAGGGATCGTTGATTTGATAGTTCCATATTTTTTTTATATCAATTAATTATTATATAAAAAAGGGATAACTGATTCGGTCATACGAAAGTTTTTTACCATCCATCCAGATAAATTTAAAAGTACTTACTACAAATGACTAAAAAGCTCAGTATCCCTTAAATACATTATAACTGGAAATCAAACTTTGCATAAGTAAGAGATAACTTAATATTTTTACTAGTGTATCATGAATAAATTAAGTATCAAACGAATCCCCCTATATAGGAGTGTTTATATCAATTAATTATTAAAACAGAAAAACATGGTGTGCTCACCTCAAACGGTGTAGTACCATCGATTTTTTTTTTTGATAAAATACAGCCAAATAAATCCTACGATATTTTAGCTAGGGGAGAGGAGGCACGAGATATTTTTCTTCTATCAAGTAATTATTGTATCAATTAACTATGTTTTTATAAGTGGATGGCATTAATTTAAGAAAATTAAAATATTTTAGTAAAATCTTTTGTGGAGCCGCTGTGGATAGAAATGGCTTGAGGATAAGCATGAAAGCGGACGAACAGTGGTGGGCTCCACGTGTACTGATCACCGTACATCTCGATTACACTGCGGTGGAGATTTCGTTGTCCTTGATGGTAATTAGCTGCTCGATGAGGGCAATTTAGTCGATTCGGTTATGAACGAACCCTAAGGCGGAAGAAGACCCGTCCTCTCGCTGCGTGGCGGATTGGTATATGAGAAGGAGCGGTTGCGGTGCGAGCTCTCCCCAGGGCGTAATAGAGGTATACGAGCCGTAGAGGGCGACGAGCGGCAGCGAGAACCGAGGTAGGAGGTGGCGTTTGGTCGATAAATCTCGCCTTTTTCTTTGTTCTTTTGAACTCATTCTTACATGATTTCGATGCCGGCTGCCACCGAAAAGGTAAAAGTTTGGCCTTTTCGGACTTCAAGGGATTCGAGAAGGGAGATAATTAGCGGAAGATTTACCTTGTATGGCGTGCTTCGTGTTGTTTTTGTTGCTTGATTTATTTTTTTCTCCACATGTGTCTCTATGTGATTTCTTGCTTTGGACTCATCTTTGCAAGATGTATCTGTTTTTATTTGTTTGTGACTTTTCTTGGCTTTATGCTGGTGTTTTGATTCTATTGCCCCCTATTTTTTTTTGTTTCATATCAGCTATTGTTATTTTCTCCCTTATCGAGCTGACTAGCTTTTGATTGGATTCATTATTTTTTCCGTGTGTGGATTAGTAGATGGATCGGTACCAGAGGGTGGAGAAACCAAGGGAAGAGACCCCGATTAATGAAAATGAAATCCGTATCACGACGCTGGGGAGGATGCGCAACTATATCACGTACGCTACCAGTTTGCTTCAGGTATGCGCCATTTGGTATGCCCGTTGTTAGTTATATTGTTGTGTTTGTAGTTTCCTGAATATTTAGCAAGTGTTTTTTGACAAGCGTGGGTCAAAAGGTTATTGAAACTATCTGTTGGTGTTATAACTTTAAGCAATATAAATTTTCTACCGATATTAGCAGGGATCTGTGGCAAAATAAATTCTTTTGGGCTGTCTTATTTTTTATAAATATTTTGAAATGAATAATGAGCATTTCGAGCACCGTTGGATTATGTCCAATACATGGTTACATGAACCTAGATGGGTTGCTGCAACAATAAATCATCCATATAAAACTAGATATCAATCTGATGAATCCTAGCTGAGAGATCAAGATGAGTAGGGGGTTTTAAATTTTCAACGTCTATAAATATAACGTTGAGAGAACTGATGCACTGACTGGGTAACAGAAGGTATTATGTAAGCTTAAATTGAGGATTTAGCCTTTTCTGCTGTTTCAGTGTTTGACCGAATGCATATGTTGTACCTTGATGAATTCTTGCTCCCTTTAGTGATTGAATACAATGAGTGTTGTTAGTTTTAACTATTTGAAGTTAGCTATGTGAAATTTATTTTGATATTAGATTTTATTATGTTGTATCATTGATATTCAATTTTTCTATAATTATTTTTAATGATGTCATCTCAGCCCCTCATATCTCCAACTGTAAAGGGATTCTCGATTTGTCTCTCTCTATATATATATTTGTGTCTTTGAAGTTTGAACATTTCCAAATTATCTCAACCAATGTGTTAGCATTTTATGAGCTACATCTAGTTACCCCTAACAATAGTATTTTCACATTATCTTTTATAGTAATATCCATACATCTATTTCATTACCATAATTATTTTTGAATATGGCCTTTCTTAACTGCCCTACATTCTGATCAATAAAGATAGTTGATCATATCAAAATCACACAGAATAATTTTTTTCCTAGACTAAGGGGCACATTATGATCACAACACTACAGAAGCTTGTCCCAATCTCAGTTACTCATTTATTATACTAATGTAGTTTCATCAATAATAATTGGCACGGTATCTGAAATTTTTAATACTTGAATATAAACTACAAACCAAGTATCCTCCACCCTGTCCCATCATTGTATGCAGTTGTCTCTTCACTCATTAATTTAGGATCGTTTCCTTTTGCTGATCTAGATGTAGGCAAGATAAAATCAATACGACCATATTTTGCTCTCATGAGTGCTGCATCTCAGAGATGAAATCATGTATGCTTACTTCCTAATGCTTTAATAATTCCACTATTTCCATGCTTTTCTAATGTTTCCTTGACTGACATTTTCACACAATCATTCACCTACTAGTTCTGGAGTTTGGTTGTTTGTAGTATTGTTGATGTTCTTTTTTCCTTCATTTCTAAAGGAAAAAAATTCAAATGAGATTGTCTTGAAGGCGATGGGGAGAGCTATCAATAAGACTGTTATGATTGTAGAATTGATCAAGGTATTCCCTTTGTGGTTTCTATTGTCTTCTGCTCTAAAAAGATTAGTATTCTCTAAAAAGAATTCTGGTTCAGTTTGCCTGACAAAATTAAATGAAAGTAGTTGTTCAACTCATTGGATTTTACCTATAATGGTGATTCAGAGAAGGATAGTTGATCTTCATCAAAATACTGTGATTGGATCCACAGACATAACTGACACATGGGAACCGTTAGAGGAAGGCTTACTACCGTAAGTAGCTATTTTTGTTGAATATTAAAATTTGAAAATTTGGAGAAAAGTTGGTGTGTAGTGTAGCAGCACAGTTGAATTTGTTTCACAAAGTCAAAATTTGATCACGGAAATATTGCCTAATTACTAACTATACAATTTTCCAGGCTGGAGACTACTAGACATGTTTCAGTAATAAGCATAACTTTGTCAAAGACAGAACTGGATATATCTGCTGTTGGGTAATTGAATTCCTCAAATCTCACAAATGTATCAATGATAGTTGAAATTAAAAGTTTATTTCCTGTGCTTTGGTTTAAATTGCTGAACCACAGTCAATTTGCTGCATTATGCTCTGTCAATTGGTTCTTCCTGTTGGAATAAGAATGCTATGTTTTTTGTCCCGTATTTTCTTTTGGGTGCTATGATTTCTCATATAAATTATTTTAGACAATTGGGTTATATTTTCCATCCAATTGGCATATTTTTGGCTGTTATTGGTTTAACAATGGGATCCTTATTTAGGACTGCTTTCTATCAATAATTTTTAGAAGAGAATAAATACTATTTGGGAGTGACTTTTAGAAATCGTTTGAGACATTCCCTTGTTATATTAGAGTTTAATTTCTTTTTTCTGTTGATATTCTTCTTAATTTCATTTTTTTCCCCTGTAAATGAGAAAAATATAAGTAACTCCAATTGATGAAAATCACAAGCTTTAGACTATGTTATTTGTTTACTGTTCTGCAACCTTTTACAATGTTGTGAATCAAAAATCTTTCCATGTTAGAAGAACCTTACTGCTAGAGTAACTACATATCTTGTCCCTTGAAATTTGCTTCTCATTAGTCCCCATGTTTCATTTGCTAGGTATCAACCTCCTTTGCCCAGAGATCAGGTGAAACCCTTGGCTGAATTCAACTATGAAGGAGGTAAATCTGTGCATTGATCAGTAATCAATTATACACATTTAAACACTCATGCAACTTCGGTTCTGACATCATCACTACTGATACAGAAGACTCTCCATCTGGTCGTGAAAGAGGCCGTGGTGGACGTGGTAGAGGAAGGGCTCGTGGTACGCATGAAGTATCCTTGTGAGCTATTATCTGATAGATGCAAACTAAAAAGTACTTAAACGACTCAATTGTGTGTGTATTCAGGTAACCGTCCATCCAATTATAATGATGGAAACTGGGACAGTAGAGGTCGAGGATTCGCTAGAGGTGCCTATGGCCGCAGCAGAGGCCGGGGTTACCGTGGGCGAGGCAGAGGTGGTTATGGCGGACAGCCTGATTATCAGCAGGAAAACAGTGGTTACGCCTACAACGATGAGGCTCCCATACGGAACCGTGGTAGAGGTGGTTATGGTGGACAGCCTGATTATCAGCGAGAAAACAGTGGCTACGCCCACAACGATGAGGCTCCCATACCAAACCGTGGTAGAGGTGGTTATGGTGGACAGCCTGATTATCAGCAGGAAAACAGTGGTTATGCCTACAATGATGAGGCTCCCATACGGAACCGTGGTAGAGGTAATATCGAATCATCTGAATTTAAGTTTGAAAAATAGCAAAATGGCTGTTTTTCATCCAAAGAAGCAGCTTCAATTTTAATACCATATGTCACAAAGAATATGCAATATACCTCAGTTGGCACCTCTCTCTGTTCACTACAAATAGGCTGAACTAGTACTTAAATAGGGCATGTTTTGCTTTCAGCTCGCGGACGAGGACCGGCCCGCGGAAGGGGTGGCAATTCTCGACCAAATGGTTCGATCCGTGAAAGCACCGGAGCCTAACTGGATCGGTCTCGTTCACTATGTTTCTACTTGTTGACTCTTGATGGATGCCTGCTCTTAATCGGAAGAGATTGTAGTTCCAGTGATTACTTTGTTAGTCTTGCGTTGTACTTGTGGATTCCAAAGGTTTAGGCAGCTGCTACGTGTTATCATTTTTATTTTAGGTCAATTGTAGGGTCTGATCAGTAGAGCAGTACATTCTTTTATTTGTTCAAGAGATTTTATTTATGATAAATGATCTAATTTGGAAAAAAAATTGTTCTGTAAAAATGAGTGAAATTTTAGCACATTGATTGACTGCGTTTGTGTGATTCATATGCCTGCCTAATTTTTTAAAAAATTATAATTATGTTATGTTTGATTAGTGGAATGAAAATGATAATGAATTTATTAGTATTGTCGAGAAATGAATTAGAATAAATGTTGAGATTATAGATTTGTGATTTTAAAAATGTTAGAATTTTAAATTTATATGGTGTAAGCTAGCAAAATATGTTAATATCGGTTTTAAATTCAGATGGAAAAAGAGTGAGGGCTGCATGTTAAGTTGTTATTATATGGTGTTTGAATGGTCTTCCTAAGACGACGAGGTGGTTGAGATATGAAATGTTATTATATGAGGTTTTGGATGATGTCTCTTTTTATGTCTTGATTATCTGTACTAATGACTAATAGTCACGTATATTTATCTCTTTTATGTTGGCCTAGGAATGAATTAATGGGGACGCTGAGAACGAGCTATCTATACTAATAGTCAACAGTTATCTACGATTTATTTTCTCTATATTAATTTAGAAATGTATTGGATTGGCAGGATTAATAGCCAGTAATATTTAAATATTGTTGTTGTATGGAGCATGGAATAAGGTAATTTATAAATCAACTTGTACTTTGAAATTGAAATTTAAGAATTGACGGCATAAAATGATTTCCAAATTATGATCATTTTTTTTAAAAAAATGAACTTTTCAAATTCCAACTTTAATATTAGTTTTAATGTGAGTTTATGGTTTCTTCCATCCTTTTATCATTTGGTTCATGAAGAATAACTATAAAAATTTAAAATAATAATAATTTCCTTTGATAATTTTGAATTATTTTTTTATAAGGAGCATTTTGAAAATTTATAAACTAAAGGAAGCATTTTGAAAACCGCATAAATTTGGAAAAAGTAAATTATTTTTTTCCTGGGCAAAAAAAAAAAACTGCCTCTTTTAAATCATCAATCCATTCATCTTTCAATTTTTTTTTTTTTAATCAAGAGTTGCCTACCCTATCAACCCATGTAAAACAATAACGGCTACCAGCCCAGCTAAGTCTGTAATATAACAGTTAGGTAATTACTATAATATTAATTATAGTACCAACTGTAAAATTATAAATTACTATAATTATAGCAATTAGGGTTTATAGTTACTAACACTATATTAGCTATTATAATGCAAACTTGTTTCTGTTATATAATTGAACGACCGATTCAAAATTCAACTCATAGTAGAAAATAATAATGTTGCATACCCATTTCATAAAAATTAATATAAGACGGATGCCACTTATATATGCAGCAACAATAATAATTAATAATAATATAGTTTTATCCCGGGTTAATTATATTAATCTTTCTATATTGTTTGGTTCTATTGTTTATTATATTATTATTTGTATTTAATTAAATTTTATTTTATTATATTTTATTATTAATAATTTTTTATTTAATTAAATTTTATTTTACTATATTTTATTATTACTAATTATTATTTTTATTAAAATACTGGCAGTACAATCTTAAATCTCTCTGCTCATGCCCCCAGGGCGTAGCGCAGACGGTGGGCGCATGATATTTCTGGCGTAATGGTCAGGGGTCGATTCTCAGGAACTGACGACCTGGGGGTTTATCCCGCCATGCGCCTATGGCCTGTGTACCTGCATGAACCTCCCTCCATATCCGTGGGGCCGGCACTATGGGGGCCGCTAAGGTAGCGGAT
>JBBMJZ010361872.1:0-17017 GCA_037833815.1 Zingiber zerumbet
CCGCTTAAAAAAACAATTGATACAAACAGCAAAACAGAACCAAAATTTCCCACCTTTCCTTTGGTCCCAGCTACATGGATAACCTTGAGCCGAGAAATCGCGTCCTCCAAATCCAAAATCTAGGCATTCAAACCGATCATGCACATTGAACCACCCAACAAAACCAACGAAGAGGAGAAGAACGTAAAGCTAGGAACGGACCTTCAAGTAGTCGAACATCAGATCGAACTGGTCGCCCCTGTTGGCGCCATCGCCTCGAGTGCGTTTGGTGATGAGGGAGGACAAACAACGCAAAACCTCCTCGCACTCTGCAAGAATAAGCGTCAGCATTCCATTACGAGTATCCACCGCCCTGGCGAGTTGGGAGAGTATATTACCTCGGGGCATGGCCAGGTACGGTTTGCAACTGCCGCGGAGAGAAAGGCAGCAGCGAGGCAGGGGATGACGAAGGGATAACGAACGATCGTTGGACTTGCACCTGGTAATCGAGGAAACGGATAGCATGCTTGTGATGCGCCGCCATGGGCTCGAGGTTGAGGTCGAAGCGCGCACGAGCGGATGAGGGGTGGGCCGAGCGCCATGAGCCGGGTTTGCACGCAGCATGGCCATTCGGTTTTCGTTTGGTGGGGTCTGCCCCCCCGAAGGTGCAGGAACGTGATTTATTAAAGTCGCGAGGGTATTTTTGACTTTTTAATCGCGCGAACGAATGCCGCGATGTAATTTCATTTTTTTTATAATTTTTTTTATCTTTAAATCAAACAACAGCTTTCTCGAAGAATCCAAAGTCGAATAACCAACAAGATTTTAAATCTACACTCTCGAGATATGGATTTATGGAAGAACAACGGTCCCATACATTGAAGGATACGATCAGTCGCCTTGCAAATTGAATTATCTACAGAACTACACTAACACGTTGGGATCTGAAAAATGGAAAAAGAAAGAATCAATTCATGTAAAAGAAGCATCTACGGGGACGTCCTCTTTTACATCGCCATCATCTTCGACATTCTTGCCCGCACCTTGGATCACCTCATCATCAATGCCTGTGCAAATTAAGTTTTCAGTAGAAAATTGGTAATGAACCAGAAGTTTCGATCGCGCATCAGAGGTGGAATGAAAAGTATATACCAGCGAGGAAAGCTTCAATTTCTTCATCGTCTACATTCCCCCATTGCATTTGAGCTTCCACTGGTTGGCTCAGTAGCATCCAATTAGAAGGCTCATTGTCAACAGAGAACAATTCATTTTTTTCGACAACCCAGTCCCCCACGACGTCGATATTGTCGACAGAAATTGGATCGAATGGTTTCTGCCTGAAAATTTGCCTGTGAACATTGACGACAAGAAACAGAATCATAAAGAGACATGATGATATTCACTTACGACACACGTAAACTGAAAAAAGATGCGCACCTTCTCTGTAGTCGCAAGTTATAATGCACGAAGATGAGGTCAGAAAGACGTTGGTGCTCTAGATAGTTCATTCTATGGTTATGAATTTGTTCGAAAGGAATCTGAACTCGTTCGGATCCCCTCACACTGCAAGTTTGACTGAGTATGTGAATGGCGAGACGCATTAAGTTCGGACAAGCTCCTCCATAGGTCAACCACCACTCAGCTGAGAAGTAATCAAAGAAGATTAGCATCAGAGAAAGGATGAAACTTTGAAGAAACATTTTTTTATCTTTTACTTTTTCTTACCCGGAAGTAAAGTGTTTCTTGCTCGAATAGCCATTTTCCTTCCGAAGTCACCTGAAGAACTTTTATAGAGACTGAGCTCCTTTTGGATTTTGTCCTGGGTGTTTGCGTCAGGCACAAGTCTTTCTATACAATCAAGCACTCCGGACGATATCTCATTGGACACATCACCTTGAATGCTGAAGAAGAAGCGAGGATTCAAGAAGAAGGCGGCTGCATAAAGAGGACAAGGCAGTTGTCTATTCCATCTCCAGTCTATGATCTCCCAATAAGTCATGTAGTCTTCCTTCTTAACAAGTTCCTTTTTTATTGTCTGTTTGGCTTGGTGCATAGCAAGATGAATATACCCCATGGCAGGCTTCTTATTGCTCTCTACTAATTTAAGAACCCGCAAAAGTGGTTCTGTTATTCGGGCAATTGCAACGCAAGAAGACCAAAAATTCAAGCTACAAATAAGATCAGTAATTAAAATTCCTGCAGGTTTTCTTGAATAGGGTGAATCCAGCCACTCTTCGGAAGTGATCATTGTTCTCAAATTCTCCTTTAGGCTAATCATATTCTTCAATGCAACAAAGCTCATGGCAGGTCGACTGTTGCAAGAAACTATCAAATCTTTCCCATTTGTGTGATTCCTCATCATGTTCAGAATAGTTGCATGAGAATACATAAATCCTGTGATTGCTTTAGCATTCTCAATGATCTCACTTATCACTCCCAATTTACTGATATCCTCTAGCATTGCCTCAATGCACTGAGAAGAACATGACGTCCAAAACAAGGTTGGGAACGCCTCGGTCAACTTATTCCCAGCAGCAATATGGATCTCAGTGTAATTCGTGATGACCTGAACTACATTTTTCTCGCCGACTTCTTCTACGACATGCTTAAGTAGCTCGTACAGAGTATCGGCCGATGACACAATGTGTGAAGCATCGACGGATTTGAGGAACATGGTTCCTTCAGGACAATAGACTAAGAAGTTTATCAAAGTCTTACCCGTAGCCGTAGTCCATTCGTCTGCCAACACAGAACACCCAGTGCGACTCCATGTGGCCCTGTACTGCTCCAATGTATTATTCATCTCTTCGACTGATCGCTTCAAAATCCAGCCACGAAAATCATGATAAGAAAACGCTCCCACGCCGGGTCCAACCAAAGCGAGCGCATCTACCATAGATTGGAAATGCGGCGAATTGACAGCTTCCAGAGGCACCCCGGCCTCGAATAGGAACCTCCCAATAGCCATACAAACCTGGTCCTTGGTGATGTTGTCTCCGATAATAGACTTTCCGGCGTCTGCGATCAGAGCAGGAGTCTGTTGGGGGAAAAGAGAATTTTGGAGAGGCGAAGTCAACCTTGATCTCTTTTTCCGCACTTTTTCAGGAGGCTTAGATACAACTCCCTCCTCTCGCACCTCCACAGGGACTGCGCCCATGTCGATAACATCCTGAATCTGCATCATCTGCATCCCGGAACCAACCTCGCCTCCTTCTAATTACATCGGTATCGCTGTTTGAATAGGACTAGAATTCGTCGTCACCTCCTCTGAGTACTTGAGCTTCTTCTTCCTCCTCGCCGAGGAGCCATCTAGGCTATGCTGCATAGCCAGCTGCACCTCCAGCGGCACCTTCGGGCAGCACGACGCGTTTCCCTTATGCCGGGCGAGGTGCTCCTTGATGCGATGGATGCCACCACCGAGGAACAACTTGAAGCAGTACACGCACTTGAGCTTGGTCCGCCCAGTCGACCGCACCATGAGGCAATGCTTCCACGCCGGATCGTGCTTCTGCGTGCCGATTGGCAGGATGATCTCGGATGCCGACGCCATCTCACCGGCGGCGGCGGACGGAATCGAATCGCTTCCTCCTCCGCCTGAAAAGAAAGGGCATGGCGGATCACGTTTAGCGAAGAGGGAGCAACGAAGAGAGGGGGCCCCCAGATCACGTGACGCACAAGCTGTGCCTATGAAACAAAGAAGCAAAACAAGGCTTGGTTTGGTTTAGAGAACTTACTTGGCTTTTCGCCTCGCGGTTGCTCGCTCGCTGCAGAGCCGAAAGAACCCAAAAATCGAGAGGAGGCGATTTGGTCCGGTTTGGCGAATATTTATAGGAGGGGGCGAGGGTTTGTGTTATGACCGGATAAACCGGTGACCGATCCGAGTTTGTTTCTTTGATTAGCCACGGCCCAATCCTTGTTTACGGGTCAAAAAGTCCGTTGGACCGGCCCTCGGTGGACGAACCGAATGTTCCGGTTGCTTCCCTTCTCACAGGCGGTTCGCTGTGCGCCGTCCGCCCGGCTCGGATCGGCCGGAGTCCCGTCCCGATGAATCGATCTGTCGTCTCCACCACCCTCTCTGCCCGGTTCTTCAGTTGATACGAAGCGGATCAAGGAGTATTACGTCGCGGAATCGACTGATTTAGAATCGATCATCCTCTTCGACCTTGACTCGCTGGGATGGAGAGGTGGAGGGGTTTAGGCGATTCATAGAACCGATCGGCGGAGCAGTTCCAGTTTTTGATTCTTCCCTCCAGGCGCTACAGCGAATTGTATGTATAAACCGGATCAATTAGGGCAAGGGGTCACAGGTTTGTTGATTAGGGCAAGGATTTGTGATACATAATTCTCTAGGGTTTATCAATTATGGTTTCAATGGCCTTCTCCCCCGCTTCTTTCTTACTCTGGTTCTCTGTTGCATCAGATGTTGCCAGCGCTAATGCTTGCGCTTCATTGGATAGATTGGTTCCTCTATCGCTAGTTTCTTCGAGGATAACAGGACGAATATGTTTCATTCTTGTCTTTTGTCCACTTTCTTCATCATCATGGTGTTCGAAATGTCGACAGACAAGGAGACAGGAAAGGTTCAATTTCTAGGACGCTTGGAGGTGAGTAATTTTTTTTTTTTTTTTTGAATTCTCATTATTTGGTTTCAGATTGATATTCTAAATACTCGTTTATTATTATGGGATAGATGTATCGGTTAGCTGTTATTGGTTTTTGTTTTCAGTGTAAGCTTTTCCGTCGTGCACATTGTATTCAAATAAGGATGCGTGCTGATGAGCCCATAAGGATTGTTTAGTTATTGTTAATTCTTTCCATTGTGTTGCTACTTTTTGTTGATCGATTGATGCCGTAAATGGCTTACTCCTTTATTTGTTTGTTTGATGTTTCCCTTAGGAGCAAATCCATTGCATGCACAAAATTTATGAACTGCAAAACAGATCATATATTATTCAATTTTTTGTGGATCTAAGTAGATGAATTTTGGTTTTTATGTTTTTTCAAGAAATTTCTCTGGTTGTGAATTCGGTGATTATTTGGTTGTGTGTGCATATGCAAAAAATCAAATATATATACATCTAGACATCATTTTAAGCTCTATTCTTTTTTACAAATAGTCATTCAGAACATTGAATTATTAGTTAACAACAGTAGATCTTAGCATCATTACAAATTTGAAAAAGAGTTCAACTTTTATTGTGCAGATACTTCAAGCACATGCTTCTTATTTACTGTTGATTAGTCTAAAAAACTTGCGCATACTATCCTTGAAAGTATGTAAACTTTAACCTTCCATTCCTCAGAAGAAAAACAAAGATTTTCTTTAGTAACTTTTTTTTTATTATTTCTTTTCATATCAAGAGTGAAAGCATAATAGATGAGCTTTTAAGCATTCAGGTGTTAATTCACATAATATTTGAACTGTCAAATTATCTCAGTTCTGAGATCTCAATCATCCATTGTTGTTAATACACACATCATCATCGTCATCTCTCTATTGAGATCTATGGATAATGATATTTAAGTTAATTAAATGAATTTTCTTATATTAAATCAAGTTCTCAGTGTATCCCTTCATCCTTTACACCTTTCACTTCGATTAATTTTCGCTAATTATAAAATTTAGCCATTGAGTACATTCATACCATCTAAATCTATTTTGCCCCTCATTTTATCATATATTGAATCTATATCTAATCACTCTCAGCTGCTTCTTTTTTCTTCTTAAAACTGCATCGAAACTATGAAGTGAAGAGCAGATTTTCTGTATCACAGATAATGAAGTATGCATGGTTGTATCTGTCTTATTAATTTTCTTTTTAGGCTAAGGGTATACAATACATTAATATTTGCCATAGTTTTGACGCTAGCTGACAACCTAACGCAACTCTCCTCCTTTATCCGGGCTTCGGACCGGCCATGACCGGTCATCATGGGCGGAGTTTAATCACAAAAAACTTTAAAATGTTTTCTCCATTTCAATCACTCTTTATTCTCATAATGTTATCTTGATCAATATTTCCTTGATGACCAATAGATGTAAGATATCTAAAAACTCTATGTTATAGGAATTCTATTTCATTCATCTTAATCATTCTTTCAATCATTTTCTTATTTTCGTAACTTCATTTCATAGAATTCAATTTATTCTACTTAGAAGTTCTTTTTTGCATTATGACCATTTAGCAAAATACCATCTGAAATACTATGCAACAAGTCACATTATATTGGATAATGTGAAAAACATGGGCGCTGAGCTGACTCTTGATGTAAATCAATTATAGACAATTCATTTATCAAACTCGCTGTGGTTTTAAATACTTGTAACTACATTATCATTCATATTCTTCATCAACATAATTACTTTATATAAGCACTATTACACATGAAACTTAGGAAACGAAAAGACTTTCTATAATCACTAATCACCCGTGCCTAGAAACAAAAAGAAAAAGTAGGAAAACAATTTTACTACTGGAGTGAAATCTAAATATAATTTCACTCTTTTTGTGTTGGAGTTGTATCTGGCAGCATTAGCATAAAAGAGGTATGTTTTTCAGTTTTATTAATACCCTCAGTTTCTTAGATGTAACCACAGAATCTATTTTTTGAATATCAAGAGTATGGACAGCTGATAACACATTTGCTGAGGTTAATGGATTTGTTGAATTTTAGTTCATTAGATATAGTTCGGTCATAATATGCACGTATATGGATGATGCAGTTGGGTGAATTGGTAGCCATCTTCTGTGTGCTAAACTTGCTTATTTGTTTTTTTTAATTGTTATGTGGGCCTTTTTTGAATGACTTTCTAGCTTTCTGAATTGTGCTTTATGGCTTCTATTATTTTTGGAAATAACTTGGCCTTGACCCATAGTCTTCAATTGTGCCTTGTTTTACTAGTTAGAAATTCTTTCTCCGATGCTTCTAAAGTTTGTCTTAATAGTGAAGTTTAATAGGACACCTGTGAGCTTTGCAAACAAGATTTCAGCTTTGACAGTATAGAAGTCTAAACTTGAGACCTAAAATCAGATTAATCAATGAATTCATTGAGGATACTTCTTGTATTTCCCCCTTCAGTTATTTCTTATCTTGTGGACTAATATGTTTATAATTGATAATTTCATGAATTTCGGGAACTATGTTTTTGCTTTAATCAATCTGCAGACCGTCCTCGTCTGAGTGCACTTCTTATAAGGCTGATCTACTCTAAATGTATTTATCGTGCAACTACTGACTACTATAGAATTTTCAGAATGGATAGAATAAATCCTACTTTCTGAGTTTTGCTTCTGTTGAAAATAAAAATACATGGCTTTTTTCACGATATATTCTGTTCTCACGTTAAAAGGCTCAATTTCTAAGTAAAGGTATGTCCAAGGAACACTGAATCGATATTTCTTGTTTTAATCGTCAGATACGTTGCCGGATCTAGGGTATTGGTTCTGTAGGCAACAATATATTTTTTTTATCTAAATGATTCAATTTATTTTAACATATTGTATCACCTAATCCATATTTAATAAGAAGGGTGTTTAGGGTTTAGGATATGTTACCCTTTGGCTGCCAATAAGAAGGGTGTTGTTTTACTTTCTTTTTTAAAAAAATAAAAGAGACATCTTTTAAAGAGGATAATAAGGGCTCCTTTTATATTAATTTTTTGGCCCTTCTTTATGTTTCTCTAAAATAAAATGCGTTTTCTAATAAATCTACAGAATAATCTACTTTTGTGTATGCAAAGCAAAAGAAATGTGCTTTAACTCCCTACCCCATGTTCACGCCTTTGCATGAGCTAACATTCCAAAAAAAAAAACTTTGGATTACTATATCATTGAGCTATAAAATAGTTTATGCTGCTTTTTAACTTGATATTTCCACTGTTTTATAGTCATCCACTTCATGTATATTTTAATTATTTTTTTTTCTTTTCCGATTAATTAAAATATACATCGACTTTGTTAAGCCCTGCAAAATAAGCAAAGTAAATGTTGTCTAACTTTGAGCAACTTATCTTTCTGATCGGGATACTTTTATATATAATTGTTATCCTGTAGAATCGATACTTTTATATATAATTGTTATCCAGTCATTTTAGACTTCTGGACTGTTCTCGGATGTTTGGAATCACTCTCTCAAACTTCCAAATTCTGACATAGGTTTATTGACATCAAATTAATCCAAGAGATAAATCAAATTAATTGATGGCCGATCCAAAATTAAAAGTTTAATTTGGTTAATTCATTTTTTTAATTATGGATTATTTCAATTAAATTGATTTGGTCTCAATTTTAAAAATCTAAATTTGGTTATCAGAATTGAAATCGAAAGTATAAAATCTTAAGTCATGATTCAATCAAAAATTTGGTTATTTTAATTTTTGACTGATTTAATTTATATTTATTAGTGTAGTTTATTTAATTTTATTACGAAGTCCGATTTGGTTAGATTTAAATAAATTGATTAGTTAAATTTTGATTTAAATAATTCGATCAATTTGATTATTAAAAGAGAGATCACCTCTACTCCTGTTAGTGAAAATAGAACCAGTTGGGTTTTATATCTATTATAACTAAAATAAAAAAATGTTGGGAAGGTTAGATCACATGCTTAGGGATAAGAAAAGATCAATTAAATTAAATTAAATTAACAAATTGAATGATCAAAATTAAAAGGTTAAGTTCGATTAATTAAAAAAAATATTTTTAAAAAGGAATTATCGAATATTTTGATTAAATTGGCTTAATATTGGTTTTAACAATTTGAACTCGATTAAACTGAATTCTCATACCGAAATTAAGAATTTAAAATTCCTAAATATGTAATTTGTGCTATGGTTTTAATAGATATTTTATTAGTTCAATTTTTTTATAAAAATTTGATCAATTAAAATTATTTTTATAGTTCAACGGATTATAATTGCAAATGTTATTTGAAGCCTGAAACCTTGAACTACTGCAACACGATCTCAATTAAAAGTTGCAGCAGATCCGAAATGGGTACTAAGATAAAATTGAATTCGGTTATATTCGAATCGAAATCGAAAGTTTAAAATCTTAAGTCCTAATTTAACCGAAAGTTCGGTTATTTTAATTTTTGACCGATTTAATTTATATTTATCGGTTTGATTTATTCAATTTTATTACTAAGTCGGATCGATTTGGTTAGATTTAAATAAATCAGACTTGTTCAATTTTGATTTAAACAGTTAAAAAATATTGGAAAAGTTAGATCGTGTAAAATTCAATAGTAAAAGGTATAAAAAATAGTTTATAATTAAAAAAATAAGAGCAACTCTAAATATGGATGATTAGGGATAAGAAAAGATCAATTAAATTAAATTAACCAACCGAATAGATCAAAATTAAAAGTTCGATTCAGTTAATTAAAAAATTTATTTTCAAAAAAAAATTATCGTATATTTTGATTAAATTGGCTTAATCTTGGTTTTAACCCTTTGAACTCGATTAAACTGAATTCTCATACCGAAATTAAGAATTTAAAATTCCTAAATATGTAATTTGTGCTACGGTTTTAATAGGTATTTTATTAGTTCAATTTTTTTTATTAAAATTTAATCGATCATTTTTTTATCGTTCAACGGGTTATAATTGCATCTGTTATTCGAAGCCTGAAACCTCGAACTACTGCTACACGATCTCAATCGAAAGTTGCAGCAGATCCGAAATGGACACCGAGATAGATCTGTATCATCTACTCATCCATGGAGTGATTATGAAGAGCAGGGGCCCATCCTCGTGCATCGTCACGCCATTGGTTAGAAATGCCTCCTTTGCATTTACCTCTTTTCATGAGGATAACCCTTCCGTTTTTCAAGGCGCCCACCCACCCACCTCCCCGGTCCCCATAACCCGTGCACGCACGCACGCACGCACCCACCTCCCATTTCTTTCCTATAACTTCCACGTCCTCTCGCTCTTAGCACAACTTGACACTCAGAATTTAGACATACGAAGGACAGTCGCAGAGATATTCGCTAAGGCTGACAGTGTACTTGTCGCTGCAGAGGTATTTTACAAGTTCGCAGGTTGAGGTATCTTACTTATCAGAGAACATACAATAGTTTTCGTTTATATTTTCTGACGGCTCGCGCATTGATCATAGGTAGTCTAGTGCCTCTGCTGCTTGTAACAGCGCACGTCTCATGGAAAACAGCAGCATTTGCCTTCTCTGCGACGAGGAACCATTCCTCGGCAGCCCCATTCCTTCCCCGAGACTCTTCGGTCCTCAAATCTCTTCTTCTGCATTATCTTGGCCGTCTCAGCCAGTAGCCGACGGCGTCGAACTGGAAAAATTCTTGCTTGATCTTTTGCAAAGAGAGCATATTTATTTGCCAAGTCGTGGGTACCATGAGCGACTGCATCAAACTTCTCATCTGCCTCTGGCGAGGACCAGAGCAATACAGTATATCATTTCGGTAAATTTCAAGATTGTGAGAGATGCTCCCCTAGCTAAACAACTTGCATTAAACCGTTTCGACAATTGCAGGTATGTAGCCGACTAAATTTAGGTGCCGGGACGACGTTCAATGCCGTGAATTATCTGGATCGATTCATCTCCCTGAATTCTACTGTGGTAATTAATCGAGTTGAAATTATTATTATTTTTCCACCAGTTCCTCTCGAGTCAAATCTTGATTTGGGTGAAGCCGTGCAGAAATGGGAGGACTGGATGATGGAGCTGCTATCCATCGCTTGTTTGTCCATCGCATCGAAGATGGACGAAGTTTCTGTCCCTTCGTTGCTTGATCTCCAGGTCTGTCATTATTTTGTTCATGCGTACGCCATGAAGCCATTTCTGATGAGGTTGCGGACGGAATAGCAGATGGAGGATCTGGACCATTCGTTTGAGTCGATCACGATCCAGCAGATGGAACTGACGGTGCTGAGGAAACTGGACTGGCGACTCTCGTCGATCACGCCCTACTCGTACGTGGAGGCGTTGACGTGGGGGTCGGATCGCCTGCGCACTCGCGTCGTGGAGCTCCTCGTCGGCGCTTTATCAGGTACCGTTGCTCTGGGCAATGCTGCTAATTAATTTAACTAATTTACTGCATTTTCCCGCCAGACAGCAGATTTCTGCAATTTAATGCATCCAACGTGGCAGCATCTGCTCTGAAAGCTGTTGGAGAAGGCGAAGGCGGCTCACCTTTTGCCCCTTTCGTTCAAGCCCACGGCAATGTAATTAATTTCTACAATTTATTATTTGAAATTGCACTTTTTATGCGGTTAAACAAAATTAATTCTTTTTTTTTCTAATGAAAATATAGATCAGCATCGGCTTTGATATTGCTCCGATGTGGACCCCTCTTGGAATAAACCAAAGAGGGAAGAAGAGGAAAAGAGGTGCCGAAGCATAAGTGCTCCAGTTTATTTACAGAAAGCAACATTCATAATAGGTGAAATCTTTTGTTACAGAGAGTTATGAATTCATAATAGGTAAAGAAATGTGATTGTTCGGTCGAAGTGATGAAGTTCACTGCTCGATCACAAATATATAGTTGAAGTAACAATGTATGTGTTTGGATTGTCAAGTGTAGAGTGATCGAGAACATAATATTGTATTAGTTTGAAGATGATTAAAATTGAACGCAGATGCTGATCCGACTGAATTTAAGGGATTCTTTTTCGTGTGATTTGTGTTCCGCTTTGTGTATTTATACAATTTTAATTTATTAATCTTGGTCAGCGATAGTAGAGTTTACTCAATAAGATTACATTTGCCAGCTTAATCTTTTATTTAAACAAACAATAATCATGTACACCCAGCAGCAAGTGACTCATTATTATATCGAGAGAAGTATATTTTCTAATATTGATAAAAAAAAAATTATTAATAATACACCATAGCTGAGTAATTAATTTAGAATTATTTTATAAAAAGAGATATTAATATAATTTTATTTTAGGTTTTACTAAAATTAGTTAGTAAAGGTCTAGATTCTTAATAAAATAATAATAATATATAATAATTTATTTGAATGGAAACTATCAATCTATTTAATATGTCAAATTGATTAATGCATTCCATTCATGTCTTATTTTCAAAGAAAATTATATTTAATTTTGATTAATTGCTATAGACGATGATAAAAAAAAGTAATTTATTTGCTCAGTTTTTTAAAAAAAATTAAGTTTGCTTTCATTAAAAATATATTTATCTTTTTTAAAAAAAAATAAAAATAAAATTCTTTCTTTTATTTCTTTATGTTTGTTATTGAACTTTTTATACCAATTGTTAGTGTTTATTTATGCAAAGTAATTATATGCACAATTGGTGTTTAATTTATAATTTGCCAGTAATATTTGGAAAGTAAAGATAACATATGGTAAGCATACATAAAATCATTTAGGGAAATCATAAATGAAAGATAATGAAATTACTAATTTAAAAAAAAAAAACTTAATGAGTTTACTATATAAATATTAAAATAAATGTATTGAAAATCATTGAATTGTCAAGTTCATTTAACATTTATAAATATAAACGCAAAAGCTATAATTTGTTACTTAATAACGCTCAATGCTTAGTTGGCGTCCGTATAAAAAAAACAACTAATTCTAGCTTGCTATTAACGTACATAATTAATCCGTCTAAACTCGTTTTAGCTGACGTGTTCTGTCGTCCATAAAACTAATAACTCCCATGAGACGTCTCGCCGTTGCGTTGTATTATCTTGACAAATAGTAATTCGCCACGTAGATAAAGATATAGACCTCGGAGTCCTCTCATTGTTTTCTTTTGTGACCGGGGTCGTAGGTCCACCCCACCCGACCTCGTTTTCCGCCACGTGGACAACAACCCCGGCTTATCGCCGCGTTGCGCGCACGTGCGTCCCTTTCTCCTCCGCCTCTTCTTCTTCTTAGTTCTTCCTCTTCCTCTTCCTCCTAATTAACTAATTAATCCTTGCCAAAGAAACAAGATTAGAGCGAGATAAAAGTCGGTTAGGAGATTAATCGAGTTTCGTCATCGTCGAGCGGACTGATGAAGGCGGACGAAGAGTTGGGGGGGCCTGACCGGGGCATGGCCTTCGAGACCGACGACGAGGACAACCTCGCGGAACACCACTACGGGTCCCACGCCTCCTCCCTGTCCTCCGACACCTCCTCCTCTCACTCCGACGACGACGACCACGTGGGCGGCGACCCGAGCTCTTACCAGACCACCTGGCCCGTCAGCTACCGCCAATCCATCGACGTCTTCAGCAGCGTGCCGTCGCAGAAAGTAGGGTTTCTGGCGGCTTCCAGCTTGGTCGAGAAGGGCGGCTCGTTCTTGAGGGCGGAGGGTTCCTTCTTGAGGCCCGGCGCTTCCATGCTTTCCAACCACGATCAGGAGGCGGCGGCGCGTCATTTGGTGAAACCCTTGATTCCACCGTACCCTTCTGTCGCCGCGCCGGACCATGGGTCGGTTGTTCTCCCCTCCGACGGTGCGCAAAGAAGTTCTTTTGCTTTCGCTTCTTACGTGGAGCTGCCGCCGCCGCGCCAGTGCTCCACTGCTCAAGCCGTGATCAATGGTATTAATCTCGTTTCAGCTTGTTTGCAGTTAGTTTATTTAATAAGATGCTTGATATTGGTGGTTCGATTAGGCAATTGGGAAGTTAGAAACGCTGAATTTTTGCTAAAGATTTCGATTTGGAATCTTGGCTTGTGCGCCTTGAATACACAAGAACTAGTTGAAATGCTTGGTGCAACAATTTCTGCACAATAAGTAGAAAGAAAATGATCGAATTTACAAGCTTTGAAATCATAATAAACATTTTATCATGTACTAGTTATCACAGTATGTCTTCTCCATATCTATCATTAAACAGTATGCTTCATTATGATCAGGTCTTAATGTTCTCTGTGGAGTCGGAATTCTATCCATCCCTTATGCAGTTAAAGAAGGAGGGTGGGTGGGCATGCTTTTCCTGTTTGCCTTGGGCTCCATCTCATTTTACACTGGAATGTTGCTCAAGAGGTGCTTAGATAGTTTACCAGGACTCAAGACATATCCTGACATTGGTCAAGCAGCATTCGGTCTCTCTGGACGTCTGTTTATATCAGTTAGTATAACTTTTTCTAATCCAAAAACAAAATGATTTTATAATTTTTTGCTATTATTGAATTCCTATTTGGCTAACACACCAATTGTTTTATTGCAGATAGTTCTTTACCTAGAACTTTATGTAAGTACCCTGGCGTTTGTCATAAGATCCCTTATTACTTTCGTTGAAAATGTATTGTTTTAATGCTTTCTAACAAAAGATCTTCGCAACAATGAATAACTAAGTGTATAATCTGTGATGTATGCCCTCATTTGGATGTTTTCTAGGCTCTCTGTGTATGATCCCTGAAAATTTTACAGGGTTGTTGTGTGGAGTACATAACTCTAGTGGGTGATAACTTGGCATCAATCTTCCCAGATGCAAGCTTGAATTTCTTGGGAGCTGAACTAAGTTCTTCCCAGATCTTTGCTATAACCACAGCCCTTGCTGTTCTTCCCACTGTTTGGCTCAAGAACCTTAGCTTACTATCCTACCTCTCAGGTCACACTACTGTTTGGCTCAAGAACCTTAAGATATGTACATGTATTCATCTTTTGCTTTCTTTAACATCTCAGCTGGCGGAGTGTTAGCTACGTTACTGGTTGTTCTCTGCTTGCTGTGGGTAGGTGTGGTGGATCAAGTTGGATTCCACCCAGGTGGATCCGTACTCAATCTAATGGACCTTCCTGTTGCTCTTGGATTATATGGCTTCTGCTACTCCGGTCACTCTGTTTTCCCCAACATATATTCTTCCATGGAAATGCCATCTCAATTTCCATTTGTTCTAATGATCTGGTATTATTAATTTCAAAATTTTCAAATGCTTAAACTTATTGCTGTTCTATGAGACATCTTCTTGGCCACTCTTCCCTGGCAGCTTTGTAGTGTGCACAAGTCTCTATGCCGGGGTCGCTGCAGTAGGCTATTTGATGTTTGGGGATTCCCTCAAGTCTCAATTTACACTGAACATGCCTCATCAATACTTGATTTCTAAAGTTGCGGTATGGACAACGGTAAGAAGGTTAAACTTTATTTACTTTTCTTCTTATACTCGTGTTATGAAGAGAAACAGAAAGACTTGTTTCAGTTTCCTCTCGATGTGTGATTCTAAACTTAGGTCGTGAATCCGTTGTCGAAATATGCATTGACTATGACTCCAGTCGCCCTCAGTTTAGAAGAGCTGCTGCCTTCGACGAGTCAATCCAATTTTGTGATGCTTTTGATGAGAACATTTCTAGTTTTTTCCACATTGGTTGTGGCACTCGCAGTACCCTTTTTTGGTAAGATCTCATATCGATCCTTAACAGTTCTTAACTCTAGTTTAATTGCTGGAATACTAAAACATGGATTTATTTGGACTGCAGCATCTGTAATGGCATTGCTTGGATCCGTCTTCACAATGCTAGTGGTAAATTTCTTTTCTGCTAAACACAATTTTTTTTTAAACGACTTTAATTAGAGAATAGTATCCATTGTTAATGACGCGCAGGCTCTTATTTTACCTTGCGCATGCTATCTCAGTATCAAGCGCAAATCTGTGAGTTTTCAGGAGGTAAATCATTATCTACATTTCTCAATATATTCATAACCTCGTCTTCAATAAAAAAGAGTGTAAAATCTAATCTTTTTGAAGTCAGTTCAGTTATATTAATTTGTATAACTAGATTGGGCAATCTTATTAAAAGAATGCATGAGACTTGGAATAAATATGAATAAAGCCTAGACTTGTAGATGATTGTTAAAAGCTAATAATATGTTATGTTTTTTTTCTTCAGGTTTTGTGGTGTATTTTCGTTATAGTTATTGGACTAGTGTGTTCCCTTGTTGGATCATATTCCTCCATCAAGCAGATGATTGATCAAGAGAAGAATTAGAATGAATTACTGATAACTGACAGTTTGAGATGTAACTCGTGGTCTACAGATATATATTTTTTTTAATTCTATAACATTTTAGTTTTTTTTTAATGAAATTTTCTATAGTTAGAATATTATAATACTTGAGCATTTTACCAAAGGCCGTATTTAAACTCTCGAAATTCTTGAAAAAAAACGGACTGCATTTTCATATTTACCGAACAGCACACTTCTTTCCCTTCGCCTTCCTGCGCTTCACCCTCCACAGTTCGTCCAGTGCCGCCCTCCACCTCTCCTTCCCCTTCTCCGCCTCCATCCACAACCTCGCCTATGTCTCAATCAAGTGAGTCCATGTACGCCCTTCTTCCTCCTCCCTCACCGCCTTTCGCCTTTCCGACGATATGTGTCATCGGCGGATTGAATCCGATTAGATGCTCCAATCTGAAGTCCCTGACCTTACCGGAGCTGGTCGGTGTAAAAATCAAGGAAAGAAAAAGCTAGTCATGAATCCAAAATTCATCCTTATAAATATAAAATATAAATCTTTATATTGTTAAAAAATCCTAAATCTTAAATAGAAAGGGGAAAAAAATCAAATTATTCTAAAAGCTATAAATAAATAAATATATATAATTTAACATCCTCCATCGAATTTATGATGCTATAGCTAAAAGCATTGACAGTTTATCAGACAAAAAATGAAAACGTGAAATAGAATTTACCTTGGTAAATATTTCGGCAATTTATAGATTTGAAGAAACAAAAAAAATATGATGGTGTCAATCTGAAGATGATGATAAGTAATATGACAATCAATTTCAATATGTCAATCTAAAACTGAATTGCGTGTGTTCTTGTCTGGAATCTGGGAAGACGGGACTGCCGTAAATGACGTGGCTGGCATGCTGACCGCACCTCCATGACCTGAAGGGTGAGCTGGCTCCCGTGTTGACTGAGTTGTCAGAAATTCTCTGGTCAACAGTCCCTGCATCCAGCGACCGGGTCGCCCCGGTTTCTGGTACCTCGGTGCTCGAGGCGAATCCCACAGATATATGAGCAGCCGAATACTAATAACAGAATAGGTAAATAAATACAGAAAAGGTACGAGAACGTACCCTGGCCCAGGGGGGCGCCCTCG
>JBBMJZ010362077.1:0-17015 GCA_037833815.1 Zingiber zerumbet
CACGAGTGTCAAACATCAAAATACAACTCAACTAGGTCAACCGTGACCTAGGGTTGCAACCAACAATCTTCCCAAGTTAAACATCAAAATACAACTCGAGTCAGGTCAACTCGAGACAGGTCACCCAGGTCAATCTTGACCTAAGGTTGCACCAACAGCTTTGACTTCACATCCAACTTTGATCTTTCCATACTAGATATGTGCATATAGACTGGACATCCAAGATCTTGAAAATGAGAGTAATCTACTGGATTCTCTATCTATACTTCCTCGAATACTTTGCCTTCTAGTGTTGCCCTTGGTGATCTATTAATGAGATAACATGTCATGTTAATTGCTTCCGCTCAGAAAATTCTTTGGTAGCCCTGCATTCAACCTAAGACATTTTGTCATCTCAGTGATTGTCCTAATCAATCTTTCCGCCATACCATTCTGTTGTGGTGTCTTGCAAACCAAGAAATATCTTATAATCTCATGTTTCTCACAAAATTCTTAAAACTTTGAATTTGTCTACTCAGTCTCATTGTCAGACCTAAGGCATTTTTGATCTTCCTCTTAGTATGATTCTTTACTTCAATTTTCCACAATTTAAATTTTGCAAAAGTTTTTGACTTGTGATACATAAAGTATATCCATACCTTTTATGAGTAATCATCAATAAAACTCACAAAATACAAATGTCCTCCCCATGATGCTACACTGGTTGGTCTCCAGAGATTCGTATGTGCGTAGTCCAGAATCTCCTTCATCTTGTGTGTTACCATTTTGAATTGCATTTTGCTGTATTTTTTAAAAACATAAAATTTACAGAATTCAAGTTTGCACATCTTGACACCCTTCAATAAATCTCTTTTGTGAAGTTCTAACATCTCACATTCACCTATATGCCCTAGCTATATATGCTACAAGATAGGATTATCTGATTTAGACTCCACCAATGCAACTTCACCTACAACTGTAATCCCTATCAAATTTATTGATGTTCCTTGCTAACTTTTGTTCTTTCATTACCATCAAAATTCCCTTGCCAACCTTCATCACCCCACTCCCTGATTTGTAATTAGAACCAATATCATCTAGTGTACCTAGTGAGATCAAATTCTTCCTTAGATCTAGTATGTGTTTGACATCACATAAAGTTCTGATCACACCATCAAATATCTTGATTATGATATTCCCTATGCCGATGACTCTACAAGACGCATCGTTTCCCATCAATATTGAACCAAAATATACTGCCATATAGGTGCTAAACTATTGTTTGTTTGGTGTCATGTGACATGAATATGTTGAGTCTAAGATCTATGCATCCATCAGCTAGTTTGAACTCTATATAACTGATAGCATATATTCATCACAGCTTTTTGAATTTTCTTTTTCAACTATGTTTGTATACTTTGTCGAACTATCTTTGTTTTCTGCAACATGTTTCTTTATCTCTGGACAATACCTTTTCATATAACCTTTGCCTCCATACTTGTAGCACATGATCACCTTCTTTCTTCCCTACTTAAAATGGGCCTTGTTGTCGTTGCCCGATGCATGCCGAGATGTGCTCATACCACACTTTTTTGGTTGTTATTTACCACAAGTCCTTTTCCCTGAGAAACTTCATTGCTTATTTTTTTCTTTTGATAAAAACCTAGCAATGCACCTATGATCTCCTTTAATTTAAAAGTTTCCTTACCCATATTAAAGTAGTAATCAAATTCTCGTATGTACGAGTTGAAGGTAGAGAATTCAGCAACATCAGTACCTTTTCTTCGTCTTCGATCTTCACATTAACCCGCTTTAGATTGCTTATAATCTAGTTGAATATGTTGATGCACTGGCTCAGATAAGTTCCCTCTATCATTTTCAGCCTGAATAATTTTTTTTTAAGATAAAACTTATCTGTCAATGACTTTGACATGTACCAACTTTTCAGCTTGTGTCACATTGCCACATATGACTCTCCGTCTATGATATGCTACATCACATCATCCGTAAGATAAAACTTGATTATTGTCATTACCTTTGTCTGAAGTTCTTCTCAATTTGATCTCTCCATGCTTTCTGATTTCTTTTTTCCTAGAGCCTTTACCCTGCCTTGTTACACCAACAAGTCCTTGACCCTTATCTGCTATAATCCAAAGTTTTCGATTCTGTCAAACTCCACCATATCAAATTTCTCAAAATATGTCCCCAATATGTTGAAGAAATTTACCAAAACCTCGCTTTGATACCAATTATTGCGTAAAGAAGGGGACAACACTTCTTAACCTTTAATGCGGAAGAAGAGGAAGAGAAAAAGAGATCGTGCAGAGTAACGAGACAAAAGACTCACAAGAAAGAGCAAACACAAGGAAGAAAAAGAAGAGTTACCATAGTTTAGCAGCGTACTTTTTCATAAAAATGACTGAAACATTATTAGAATTCTCTCTACACAAGAGAATAACATTCAATGATTCTTATAATATAATAGGTTTACAATTATCTCTATAAATATTGTATAACCCTAAACTCCGTAAAACTGTAATAAAATTCTGTTATGAAAAAATGTTACTGAATTCTGTTATAAAAAATCGTAACAGAATTATGTTATGAAAAAAACCTTATATATATATCTATATATATTATTTGGATAGGATATTAAATTCTCTATCCGGTTAAAGAGAAATGGTGAAAAAGTACATTAACATTAACAAGAAAGAGACCACGGGTTTCTATTTACTTACAAATCACAATGGGTCTAAAATCTGAAAGCCTGTTAACACCACCAGCTATCAAATATGTGATAATGGTCAAAAACAAATATTAGATTGCATTTATAGAACAGCTCAAAGATATTATATCTAATTTAATGATATATAAATATTCATTAACTTTTTTCATAGTAGTAATTTTTATTTGCCTTTTCTCAGTCTTAGAAAGAACAAAAAATTTATGGCAATTATGTATTCTGATTAATTAATTGTCTAAGTCTCTTTCCTCAAATACTCTCATTCTCTTTTTTTCATTTAATAATTAAGTTTAATTAAAATTTAATTAAATGTTAAAAATAGAAAACAAAAAAAAATTGAATATCAAAAAGTAGTAACAATAAGTAAAAAAAAATAAATATATAATAAATATTTAAAAAAAAAATACTTAATGTTGTGTCTTTGACATTATCAAACATGAAAAACAAAATAATGAGAAAGGGAAATAAAATAAAATCTAGATGAATAGTCATAACCATTCATTGTACCAGGATCAATAATATTATTTTTAACAAGTTGAACTGAACTTGTTTATATGCTAATTAACCTAATATCTAAATTTGTGTAATGATTCCACCTTCAATTCACAAGAGAAAAGGAGAGACATTTATCTATAACTTCCACATGGCAATGACTCATATCAATTAAAAAGGTGAAAATTCAACAAACACCATGTGATCTGCATGTGATGAGGATTGATTAGTCAATAATAATAAAATTCATTTCATTACTATCATATTTTTTAAAAATTCCTTTAGTTTCAGAATTGATAAAAAAGATTCCTAATTTATTGGCTACTTGATTTGTAGGCTCTTGTGTTTGTATGTTTCAATTGGACAATTCATTATGTCTCAATTTTTTAGATATAAAATGTTTCTTTTTAAAAATAAAAAATAAAAAATAGGATGCTTTTTGAATAATAACAAAAATAAGGGATGGCAGATTGCCAGATTGGGTTGTTAAATGTAACCTCACGATACAGATCAAATATAATGAAAATGTTTGTAACAAAAAGCCTCAAAACCCGGGTCCCCCACGCGTCTTTGCCAACGCAAAACCAACCTCTTTGGTTCACAATCCGTTTCGCTCCTTTCTTTGTTCTTCTCTCTCTTCCTCTCTCTCTCTCTCTCGCCACCTTTTTTTCCTCCCTCGTTCGGTCTCCTTTTCCATCGTTCTCCACGCAAAACCTAACCCCTTCCGATCGAGATCCACATGCCCCAGTAGCCCACAATGGCCGAGAGGAACCACTGCGCTCCCTCCGCCGCCGCCTTATTCCTCATCTTCCGCTTCCTCTTCTGCTTACTCGCGCTGGATCTGCTCTGCCAATGCCGCGGCGCCTCCTCGCCCGACGCCCCGGCCATGTCCGAGCTGGGGAGGTCCCTGTCGGGGGTTCCTTCCAGCTGGAAGGCCCAGCAAGATCCCTGCAGTTGGGACGGCGTTACCTGCTCCGGCGGCCGCGTCACCGCCATCAATCTCGCCTCCCGCGGAGTCACCGGGAGCCTCTCTCCTGCACTCGGTGATCTCACCTCCCTCACGTCCCTTCAGCTGCAGCGCAACAGCATCTCCGGCCCTCTCCCTCGCCTCAGCAAGCTGTCCTCGCTCCAGAACATATTCCTCGACGGCAACGCCTTCGATTCTATACCGGACGGATTTTTCAGCGGACTCTCCTCCCTCCAGAAGATATCTTTTGACGATCTTCCTCTCGCCCCGTGGAACCTCTCCCAGGACATCGCTTCTGCTGCTGGACTCGTCGAGTTATCCGCCTCCAACGCTTCCCTCACGGGGTCGATTCCCGACTTCCTTGGCTCCCTGTCGAGCCTCGGCATCCTCCGTCTCTCTTACAACCAGCTCACTGGCAGCCTCCCGAGCTCCCTTGCCGGCTCTGTCGTCGAGCAACTCCTCATTAACAACCAGCAGTCTCGCGACAAGATCTCTGGCCGAATTGACGTCATTGGGGCAATGCCCCGGCTCACCATGGTCTGGCTCCAGTCCAACAGTTTCACAGGGCCGATACCTGATCTGTCCAACCTCACGGTCCTTGAATCCTTCAATGTCCGTGACAACTCCCTCACCGGTGTTGTGCCGCAGTCGCTCGCTGCCTGCGTTACGCTTAAAAATGTGACCCTCTCCAACAACATGCTGCAGGGCCCTTTCCCGCAGTTCGCCAGCAAATCTGTTGTTGAAGACATCAACAAGGGAAACAATTTCTGTAGCTCGGATGGTAGCCCATGTGATTCTCGGGTTGGGACACTGTTAGCAGTGGCTGAGGGGTTTGGGTACCCGGCTGTGCTTGCCAAGTCATGGCAGGGGAATGATCCTTGCAGTAGCAACTGGTTGGGTGTCACCTGCGACCTACAGAAAAGCATCATCGTGCTCAACTTTGGGAATCAACATTTTGGCGGGTACATATCCCCGGCCTTTGGCAACTTCACCTCTTTGCGCCAGCTGTTATTAAGCAACAATAATCTCACCGGAACAATCCCTGACGACTTGGCTCAGATCCCTACTCTCCAGCAATTAGATGTCACTAATAATGACCTCAGTGGGAATGTGCCAAATTTTCTCAGCTCTGTTATGCTTAAAACTGATGGAAATCCCAATCTTGGTAAAGACCCTGGCTCAGGAGGTGGAAGCTCTTCTCCAACAAGTGGGACAACTAGTTCTCCATCTTCTGTTGACAAACCGTCAACCGGGTCGAACAATGCTGCCATGATTGTGGGTATCATCATAGCTGTGGTGGTTCTTGTTGCTTGTTCAGTAGTACTCTTAGTGCATCACCGCAAGAAGAAGAACAAGAAAAAATTTGGACTTGTCCCAACTAGGACACCACCAAACGAGCCTATAGTGATTGACATGAATGCTAATGGTGGAGGATTGAGTATGATGAATACCCAAAGCAGTACTGAGAGTGCAAATGCATACCTTGGTGAACCTCAAAGCATGCATATGTCTATTCAAGCGCTGAAAAAGGCCACAAATAATTTCAGTGAGGATTCTATATTGGGCAAGGGTGGTTTTGGAATCGTGTATAAAGGGGATCTCGGTGGGACACTGATTGCTGTGAAGAGGAGTATATCTGACTTGATGGGTCAAAAGGGCCAACAAGAGTTCAAAGCAGAGATTGATGTTCTTAGGAAGGTTAGACATCGGAACTTGGTTGCACTTCTTGGATATTGTGATGATAGCCAAGAAAGACTTTTGGTGTATGAATTCATGCCGGGGGGTACACTGGGGCAACACTTGTTTGAATGGGAGAGCAGAAATGAACCACCACTTACTTGGAAGCAGCGGCTAGCGATTTCTTTGGATGTTGCTAGAGGTATTGAGTACTTGCACAGCTTGGCCCAAGAGAGTTTCATTCACAGAGATTTGAAACCTTCTAATATACTACTAGACAAAGATTTGAGGGCCAAAGTTTCTGATTTTGGGTTGGTAAAGCTTGCAACAGACAACAAAAAGTCCATGATCACACGATTAGCAGGGACTTTTGGATATCTTGCACCTGAATACGCAAGTAAGTGGATTGTTTTACTTTTTAGTAGATATTTAGTCTTTTAAATTATAAATTTGTAAATTGAGCCCTTCACTAATTTAACATTGAGGATTTCAAATGTCAGCCAACATTTTTTTATTTCTTTAACATTTATCATTTAAATGCTCATTTTCGGTCTTTACATGCAAAGTACATGAGTTTGTGACTTCATATTTTTGAACTATAAATATGCAAATCGAAGTTTTTTCCTTACGTATTAATATCTTAATCTTTTGAGTTTGTTAAAATGATATCTTATTTTAGTTCCATGCGGAGAATTACAATGATGTGGGGTTAGGGTTAGATGAATGAATATCTTATTTTGCCTAATGACCTAACAAGTTATTGTTCAATTCTTTTGTTTGAGCAGGTTGTAACACATAGCCGTTAGAGCCTACCTAATTTTAAACATTATTAACTGTTTGAAAATGATTGGCCCCATGTGCTGTCAATTAATTGTTGATTCTAGCGAATGATTGAATCTTCAAATATTGCCTCTGAGAGGTTTATAGGTCTACATGAGCCAACTATTATCAACTTGTTTAAGCATTTAGAGCTACATATCAGATAATCATTTAGTAAAAATTTACTTTTTGTTCAAAAGTGGATATCAAAGTACCTATTGATTCAATTATACCATTTCAAATTCAAGGTAAAACAAAGAAGCTCTTATTTTACTTTGTTGATGTTCAAAAACTTTATCTGGAACAGCCTTGAAGACTGTGCCATGTTACATTTTTCATCTTATAGGAAGAAATGCTCTATTATATTAGTCTAAATCTATTGGGAAATGCACAAATGGATGTATGGGAAATTAAAAACATAGTCCACAAGTGCTTACACTAATTTTAGTTAAAATCAACTAAATTGTTGTAGCATTATAACGTGATATTTATTCCTCTGTAATGATTTATTCTATTGGTACAAAACTTGATTATGGATTGTATCACATTTTTCCTCCTAATTATCAAAAGTATGCCCGTGCCATCTTTATTCTTCCATTATAAACTCTTCATGGGGCCCAAGTAAAAGAGACACTTTTAGCTCAACTTTTTGAAAAGTGATTGGCTAATATAGTATCATAAAAAGAGTTGTGTTCATCCACTCACATATAAGGAGTATTAAGATTATTGATACCCTTTTTCACTCATTAATTTTGACATAGTTGTTGCTCAAGATTTTGGATAAGTATCAACAAGTCAACTTGATTATGGATGTTCCATTGCCAACATACACAAGAGAGTTAGATATGGTACTCTTGGAGAACTACATCGTAGTAGCATAGTTAGGCAAGCATATTAACAAGAATTGTCTCCCAATGTTTCATCATACACTAATAGAAATGTCTCTGGCTAGTTTCTACAGTGATGAAGAAGATTCATGTTGCTTTGGTTAACCAAAAAAACAGATTCTAATTTGTCTTAGTTGGTTTGAAAGTATCTTGATAAGAGGATTGGAATAAAAAGGTTTTATTCAAGTTTCCCTCTGCACTTGTGCCTTGTGGTTGAGTTTTGGTTCAACAATTAGATTGGCACATGAATTTTGAACCCGCCGTCACACATTTTCCTCTAACATTTGAAATACCAGAACTTAGCCATCCTTGAGTTTAGATTTGGTTTCTTTAGAGTCAATTCAATCTTTCAAGATGACTT
Source organism: Zingiber zerumbet (assembly GCA_037833815.1). Taxonomy (NCBI): domain Eukaryota; kingdom Viridiplantae; phylum Streptophyta; class Magnoliopsida; order Zingiberales; family Zingiberaceae; genus Zingiber; species Zingiber zerumbet. Next base: position 7,926 of record JBBMJZ010362077.1, read on the forward strand.
AAATGCAGGTGTTATCTTGATAAGAGGATTGGAATAAAAAGGTCTTATTCGAGTTTCCCTCTGCACTTGTTACTTGTGGTTGAGTTTTGGTTCAACAGTTGGATTGGCACATGAATTTTGAACCTGCCGTGGCGCCATCACACATTGTCCACTAAAATTTGAAATACAAGAACTTAGCCATCCTTGACTTTAGATTTGGTTTCTTTAGAGTCAATTCAATCTTTCAAGTTGACTTAAAATCAAGAGTTCGATGACTCTTTTTTGTACTGTTATTCTATTTTTCTAAAAGGAAAAAATAACTAATGTAGTAATCTTATTGATGATGTTACTGGTGTTGAACTTAGGTTGTTGTAACCCTATACATATTGATAAAATCTACATGAGCAAAAATTGATTGATATTTAGACTGATTCTCGCAGAAATTAATCACTCTTAGAAGTTTGGACTCCCTTTATAGCAAGTTTTAGACAATTCTTGTTGTTGAACCAAAGCCCAGTTTCTAAATTTTTGAAGTTCTTTGCCTTTATTTCAATATTTACTGACCTGAACTTCTGCATTTTAACAGCCACCGGAAAAGTCTCCACGAAGGTTGATGTCTATGCATTTGGTGTTATATTAATGGAGATAATTACCGGAAGAAAAGTGCTAGATGAGTCACTCCCTCCTGATGACAGTCATCTGGTGTCATTGTTTCGCAGAGGGTTTAATCATGAGAAAAACAAATTTTTAAATTCCATGGCAGACCGAGCCCTTGAACTTGATGATGAGGCTCGGAAGAGTCTAACAGAAGTTGCAGACTTGGCTTGGCACTGCACAGGTCGTGAACCCTACCAAAGGCCTGATATGAGCCACGCAGTCAATAGGCTTGCTCCTCTAGTAGAGGTATGGCAACCTAGTACAGCCTCTGACGTGGGCAATGACGACGACTCGATTTATAGTCTGACCGAAAGACTCGAGAGATGGCAGCAAGATACCACTGTGACCGGGTCATTTGGTTATACTTTCAAATGAAGTCGAAACATCAATTCTGATTAGAAGCTTCACAAGGGCTTCTTTTGCAACATCCTGGCAACTATTGTCTAGTTGTTTTGGGAGCACTTCAGTGGTCTGTATCATAAGCAACTTTACAATGATCAAAAGTGGAGGCAATTGATACGAGTTGGAGCTGCAATGCGAGCACCTTAACATCCAGTCTCATGTGTGTGAAGTCATGCTAAACTGCCATGAACATTTGACTTGTGGGTTTTCTCCTGAATCTTGTTATTTGAAGTTGGACTTGAGTCATATAATTTTCCTCTCTACTCTACATTGTTCTTTGGTTTTCCAGTATCTGGCTATTCTGGTTGGTTTCATAAGATTGCTGTACATTACTACATTGGCGAATGACGCGATTATCCGATCCAGTTCTTGTATTGGTACTTGTTGTACTAGATAGATTCCCTTTGTTAATTTTGCAACTAATAACAGATCCAGTTCTTTATTCAAAGTATATAAACATGTAAATTGTTTTTCTTCTAAGGAGAAAGTTGGGCATTGGGAAGAAAAGATTGCTTCATCCATCCTGTTTAACAGAGCCGGTTTCTTCTTATCAGACTGAATGATTAGATAATATATTTATAGAACTTCTGTAATTGTAGAAGCTAATTAACTTTTACAAGTGTATTTTAGATAAATCACTTTAAATCATTTGACTTTTTATTTTTTTTTATTTTTTCAATTAGGATCTATTCGAATGAGATGGTCCTCTGGTTGATATAAAGAAAAATAATTATTTGTTTTTTCTTTTTGAAAAAGAATGAAAGAATAGTTTTTTTTTCTTTGATTCTTTAAATAAGTAAAATAAATTTATAAAAAATTGTTTTTAAAATTAGATTTAGGTTTTATCATTGCTTTCGAACAATATTTTTTTTTCGATTTGAAATCTTACAAACATATCCAGAGGTTTCTTGACGATGTGCGAATTAAAAACTATACTATTATTACCGATTTTTATTGGGCATAAATTAAATATTTAAAATAAATAAATAAATAATTAATAGTTTTGATTCCAAGAAAATTAATCGGCGCTGTTAAGAACGGGAAGATTGAGGAATAGCGCCGCCGTCTCTCGCCATTGTGTTGTCCGTCGCAGTCTTTCGATCGATTGAGCAAGTCACTGGCCACCCGAGAAGCCCTTGCCGCGAGATGGACGGCGGAGTCTCCGGCGGAGGCGGCGGCCCGGCTCCTTTTCTGCTGAAGACGTATGAAATGGTCGACGATGCCTCCACAAACGACATCGTGTCCTGGAGTTCCACCAATGCGAGCTTCGTGGTCTGGAATCATACGGAATTCGCCGCCCGCCTCCTCCCGACCTACTTCAAGCACAACAATTTCTCTAGCTTCATCCGACAGCTCAATACCTATGTACGAATAGGAAACCCTCGCCCTAATTCCTTCTTGTTTAGTCTGTGAATGATGCGAGTACCCAACCTTGGATTTCTTTTTTTCACTTTAATTCTTTGACATATTTATCTGCAATAGCTCTACAAGATTTTAGGGAAATCGCTTGGTATTTTAGAGAAAATTTGAATCTTGATATGTAGGGATTCAGGAAGATCGACCCGGAGCGGTGGGAGTTCTCAAATGACGACTTCGTCAAAGGGAAAAAGCACCTGCTGAAGAGCATCCATCGTCGCAAGCCCATCCACAGCCATAGCCATCCTCCGGGCGGTGCCTTTTCTGACGCAGAGAGGACGGCGCTGGAAGAGGAGATTGAGCGGCTTAACAGGGAAAAGGCGAGCCTTGAGGCTAGTTTATTCAAATTCCAGCTGCAGCAATCTGGGACCCTAATTCAGTTGGAGGATCTTGAACGCAGGGTGGTGGACATGGAGCACAGGCAGCGGAAAATGGTTGCTTTCCTGCAACGTGCCATGAAAAACCCTCAACTCATGGAGAGTCTGGTGAAGATGACCTCAGCTGCAGCGATAGATGCCTCAGCCATTAATAAGAAACGGAGATTGCTATTAGATAGGGATTATTGCCAAGATTGTTCGGAGAACAGCTTTTGTGATGATCATAGCAGCATTACCAAGTCTGACACTGGGTTCATACTTGATCAAGATTTCTGTGATAAGCTAAAGATAGGGTTGTGCTCAGCTATTCAGGCAGGTGACAATGTGGTAGTTGTCAGTAATCAGCACTTTGATGTTGCTCATGGCAACCCTCAGGTAATGCAAACTGACTGTGACCAGGAGATGCTGGACTGCCCCCCGCAGGTATCTGAGACACTACAGCTTTGTGACACTGAGGCACATGTTTGTGCATCGGAGAAGGATTTGCTTGCTAGGTCATTTGATGAAGATGGTCTCCTTCCATGCTGTTTGAGTCTAACGCTTTCATCAACTGCATTGGAAATTGATGGTGGTAAGTGTTCAACAACACCACCTCAGCTGGTTGATCAAGGGTCAGACTGTAATGATACAAGGATTCCTGATGCCGATGGTCTCACATCTTCTACCCAAAGAGATAATGATCTTACAGTTGCAAGCATTCAGAGCATGGCTGATGATTCTGCTGATGCTGAAGTTGTGTCTTTCAAAGAGGCTGGACCTACCACTAATGATGCATCCTCGGCCACTTCAGGTGGAGCGAATGATATATTTTGGCAACAATTCTTAACTGAAAGGCCAGGTTCAGTGGACGCAGATTCCTTAGGTTCAGACTCCATTAATTTCCAAAATAATGAACAGATGCCAGGAAATGATGATGTAGGTGCTGGCAAAAAAGAAATGGAGCAACTAAAACTTTAACTTGCATCTGCTTTTCTGGTACCATGCCTTCTGTGTAAGATCTTTCAATCTACTTCTGAGTCGTATGCTTTATCTGCTTAAATTTTTAGCATGATTGACTGGTATTTTCCTTGTAAATTAATTAGCATTTAACAGATGCTTTAGAAACTATTTACAGAAGTTGTGGTTATTGGTTTATGAACATAATTTATACCATGTATACAATTTAGGAATGCATTTTAAAAGTGCTTTAATATTCTTGATTCAATCATGTATGAGGATTTCCATGTTTTGGTAGCAAGTCGGTTAACTTTGCTTGTGATATTTTTTTTCTTCTATTTCAAAATTCAAGTTAATCATTTTTGATATTCTTCTCATTAGATCTTCTTCTCTCTGCATACTACGTTGACTTGCTAATTTACTGGCATTTCTGTTAGAGTCCTCATTTTTTTTTTCAATATATGCATGAATTGAATAATATCTCTTCTCCATGTTTAAACATTTTTTTATTAAGCTTTTCTTAGGAATATGCTTGTAGATGTATTTTCCTGTGTTTGTTTAAATTGGTAAATTTAGGTCATTTGTAAAATTAGATATTCATTTTCTTGACCATCTAGATCACACCATTGCAAGTAGGATCATTAGTAAGTTTATGTTCAAGCTGTTTTGTTTACTTTCACGAGCTTGTTTATTAAAAAACTTATTGAGCTCAAGCTAAGCTTGAGGTTTTAGTGAGCTCAACTAGTATAATTTAGTTAAAACATTGCTTCAATAATGAAACTTATATGATTGTCTCATTTTTAGCATATAAATAAATTTTAAATTATAAAATGGTAAGATATCTGAAATAATAGACAGAAATAGTCATAAGTATATTTATATTTTACTTTTTGTACATTTGAATAAAATCCTAAAGAAAGAAGAACATACTTGAGCCGTAGATCCAAAAAACTTTTCGCCAAAAGACTTTTTGCTAATGTAGAAGAGTTTGCAATATATACTGACGCTGTTGGGATTAATTGAGCCATATAAATTATTCATGAATTTTATTTATAAACATTGGTGAGCATATTCAATAGTCTTCATACTTGTTTATTTTATTATATCAAATGAATATAGGCAAGCTCTTATTGGGCATTAGACGGCGATGACAGGTCTATAGGGTTTAGAGGAAGGGTTAGTGGGCATTTTTAAGCAATAGACCATGACTTGTTGAACTAGGACTAGGTGAGGTATTCCTCACTCAAACAACTCATCATGATTATTTCTTCTTTTAATTTATAGCATTTGCATTTTCACTTGAGCAACCAATTTATAGAGAGGGAAATTGTTTCAACCTCCAATCTCTTCCTTCTTGGTTAAGTGGAGACCATAGCTTCATTCTTTCTTCTCATTCAAATGGCAAGAGGTACAATTCCACATGGGTATAGAAGCAAAAATCAAAGGAAAAGAAAAGGAGCATGAAACATCATCTCCAACATGAACCACCATTCAAATAAAGACCATCATAGGCAGCAATAGGGAAATATGATTGTGATGGAAGCATCAACGTGCAAACTCAGTGGCAAACATCCAGTTCTTTAATATACGGTATTATGGTGGATGACCGGAACCTGATGATCATCATAGAAGTGAGCAGATAAGTGTCTTCCTCTTCTTCTTCCCTCCTTGTCTTTCTTCTCTTCCTCACCATCCTCATGAGTGGTGCGGACTAAAGGTACCAAGATATGGTACATTGGCCGACACTGAAAGAGAACTGTTCAATCCAGAGACCAATACATCAGAACAGAAAGGCAATTGAAAGCTAGGAGAGTATGAAGAATACCATCAAAATGTAGCAGCAGACTATCAATCAATATAAATTTTGATTCATGATTGGATTTGCCTTTTAATAGTCAACTAGCAAACATTCACAATTGGACTTGGCTTTTAATAGGCAACTAGCAAAACAACTTGTGTAGGGAATTCAGTAGCTGAGAGCACGAGAATCTGAAACAGATTTCCTTGAGAATTTAAGCAAGTTAATAGTTGAAGTGTGTAGAAAGCATCAACATAAATATTCATTATTCAACACATTTAAGAATGACAGCCTAAGACTATCCATGAACCAATATTATTTTACGAGGTTTAACAACTAATTACCAGCAAATAACCAATTAATGTTTTGGAGAACAAATAGTCACATCTTGTGACTTTCCACTTCGATGCGTCAGAGCTGCATCTCCTTTGTCAAATATGATGCAGGGACAAGACATTGTTCCCAGTGAACCATCCAAGGAAGAATGCCATTTTTTTTATTCATAAGTTGTCCATCTCAGATTACATAACCAATGCCCTATTGATCAGTTTTACCCTACCTAGCCCAGCTTGCATGAATGAAATTCAATACCAAACAACAACAACAAAAACAAAAACGTGATTTGCACAAAATAAAATTGCATTCCAAATCATTAAAATTAAAGAAATAGATAGGCAAAGTGCACTTTAGAACTCCATATCCTTGACTATGATGGTCACAATCAATTTTTTTCTAACCTGTAAAAGTTGCACAAGTTATATTTGACTTTTAAAATTCATTGATAATTTATGTTTAGGGTAATTGCATTAATCCTCAAATGCGTCCATTAGATTGCCTATTTATCAAAATGTTTATTTAGTTTTTATGTGATTTTCTCATTTAACTTTATGTTTACCTTTGCTGTTGCATTTTTAGGAAAGGGAAAAAAAATTCTATAGTAATAGGTTCTTTTAATAAGAATGATGGCTTTCTTACCTTTGACATGTATTTTTCTTTTAGTTTTATGGTTGTAATAACTTGAAAGAGTTCTACAGTTAACACAATTATTATGAGTCTTCTGTTTATTAAATTTTTTTTCCATAACATGGCTGACAAGGCCAGTTAAACAAGACTTGTACAGTTGCTCAATTGACTATTTCTTTATGAAAATTTGCTGGATATATTGAGCCGATCTGTAGCATGATATCAATAGGAATAAACATTTTTCTGTACTTCTCCCTTTCAGCGTCGTTATGTTTCATTTTAGTTAAAGGTATGCTGTGGGGTTACTAAAAGTAGGTTACTCTATGTTCGATTGGCCAATCATGATAAGCCCTGCTTCTTCAACTTTTGTTATTCATTGCTCTTTGCATTTTTCTTAGATATTTTCTGTACCTGGACCCAGCCCGGCTTGGGTCATGCCCGGCTTGGGTCTGTAACTGGGTCAATGGGTCGGTTGCCCGTTGACCCGGTTCGCTGAGCCGAATCGGAACCTGCCCGGCAGGTTGTTGGGCCGGTTCCAGTTCCATAAGGTAAAAAACTGGTGGACTGCCAGTTAACCGTGGGTTCGGCCCTCCGGTTCACTAAAAAAAAAGCCTGTTGGAAACCGACGGTTCCTAGCCGTTGGAACCGCTGGTTAACCGGCGGTTCCTAGCCAATGAGGGAGGGGTGGGGATTTTTTTATGTATTTTTTTTCAACAGTTAAGATCATTTGACCATTTTTTTATCAATGACTATGATTTAGTATCCGTTACTATCCAAGCTCTATAAATAAAGAGTTCATTTGATCATTTTTACATACGTCTTCTCTACTCTTAATCTCAATTTCGTATTCTCTATACTTTTTCATCTTCATTTCTATGCATTTTCATTTTCAATTTTCAATTACAATGGAAAGAGGTCGTGGAGGTGTATCATCTCGACCTCGGAAGGGAATGGAAATAGTGAGTCGACGCGAGAACTCCAACATTCAATCCGCCGATGATAAGATTGAGCACCTTCCGAATCCGACACCTAAAACACAATGAAGTACTGATGCAATTACTTCTAAGGTTCGGGAAATTCCTCTAAAATCTTCTATTTTCACTAAATATTTTGATAAAGTCACTTTTCTGTCTGGAGAATTGCGTGAAAAATGTAAGTACTGCAATGATTCCTATAAATTTCAAGCCGACGGCGACTATGGCTCATTGAAACGACATGTACAAACGAAACACCCGACGGAATATGGATTTGACCGTTCTCCAATACAATTATTTAGATTTTCTTCAACTAGCAGAGTACTAATTTTGGTTTATTTTTATATTCGGATAATAAATTAAAAGAATCATTAGCTAAATTTGTTTCCGTAGAACATTTTTCTTTTAGTTTTGAATCTAAATGCGCATTTAAAGATTTTTGTAAAACATCTCTTAATCCATGTGCTAAATTGTTCCAAAATGCACATTAAAGATTTTTGTAAAGAATCTCTTAATTCATTTGCTAAACGTGTTCCTAGGATTACACATACTCATGCAATTAAAAAATTAATAAAATAAGGGAAAAAAATTAATTGATGAATTTAATAAATTAGATAATAAAGTTTCTTTATGTTCCGATATTTAGAGTGATCATTGGCAAACACATTCGTATATGGATGTTACCTGCCATTGGATCGATAACTCTTGGAATCTCCAAAAAAGATTATTAGCTTATAGAGTTTTTGATGAATCACATAATGCTCGTAATATCGTATAATTATTATGTTTAATTTTAGAAGAATATGGATTAACTCATAAAATATTTTCAATATCATTAGATAATGCTAGTTTCAATACCGTTTGTATAGATGATCTAAAATTTGTTTATAACCTATTATTGGTGGTTTATTTTTTCATATTCGTTGTATATGTCATGTTTTAAATTTAGGTGTTTAAGATGGATTAAAAATTTTATAAAATTATATTAAACCAATTGGAATTGCAATTTCTTATTTATGATCGTATCCATCTATAATGAAACAATGGAGTAGGTTTTGTAAAACTAATGGAATAAGACCTAAAAAATTTACACATACCAACACGTTGGAATTCAACATACCAATTATTACAAGATTCATTTCAATATATAGAGCTATTATATTCATTTTTTGCACAAAATATTAATATTAATATATATTTGTTTTCTAAATAATGGAATATTTGTAGTAGTATTTGTAAAATTTTAAAAGTATTTAATGATGTAACTGAATAATTTTTCGGTGTTTATTATCCTGTTCAATTAGTTTTAGAATTTTTTTCTAATATAGTATTAGTTTTAAATGAACATATTAATAATGAATCTTTATTTTCTGTGCATATTAACTATGAAAACTAAATGGGAAAATATTTTTATTTTATTTCTAAAATTTATTTAATTATATTTGTTTTAGATCTTAGATTTAAATTAGAATTTTTATAAGAAATGTTAACTTTAAATTATGATGCTTTAATTCTAATTAAAGATTTTTTTTCTCTTGATTTAATTAATATTATATATAATGTTAGAATTTTTATTTATATGATATTT